>ML121665.1:16261-32454 GCA_003788615.2 Terfezia boudieri ATCC MYA-4762
AAGGAATGGGATTCACTCAATATAAGGATGACTTAGGGCTATATTACTAGATAACAGGAAAAGATATAATTGTCATTCATGTGGATGATCTTCTTTGTGGATTTTCAAGTAAGAAGGTCACAGATGAATGAGAAGATGCAATGGAAGAGTACTTTACCATTGAGAAACGAGGCCTGCCATCTCATTTTCTTAGAATGACACTTTGCTAGAAAGAAGAAGAAGTTCTAGTATACGAAGCAGATCATATCAAAGAGATAGCAACTGAGCTAGGTGTAAGAAAACAGTCCTCTACCCCCTATAGCGATACTGCCAGCACCTCCGATGTACTATTCAATATAAAGGCTTTCCAAGCTGTCGTTGGAAGGCTGCTTTATATTTCACGGATATGGCGCCTAGACGTATGATATGCTGTTCAATGTCTTTCCATTAAAATGTATCGACCAACTACTCATAACTATGATTAGGCTATCAAAGTAGTCAGCTATCTACTTGGGATAGCTATATGAGGAATAAGCCTCACTAGTAGTACAATAGAATGCATCGATGTTTACACAGATGCAGGGGAAGAAAACATGGAGGAGAAAGCCACTATGGGGATCCTTATAATAGCTGGAGATTCACCTATAGGATAGACTACAAGAAAATAAGATGTTACAATGCTGTTATCTACTGAGGCTGAGTACATCATATTGGGAGCAAAGGCTCAGGATGCCCTGTGGATAAGAAAGCTGCTTGAGTTCCTTGGGATAGATGTGTCGATTTAGCTATAGACAGATAGTCGGGGAGGAGCGAATCTCTCATATAACCCTGATTTTCACAAGCGAACCAAACACATCTGAAGACGACACCATTTTGTATGGGAATCTGTAGAGGAGGGACTGCTAACAGTTCATTGGGTATTGGGTGAAAAGAACCCTGCTGACTTATTTACAAAATGCTATAGATGGACACCGGTTGAAGCATCTCTCGGAATTGATGGCAATGGCAAGTTATCGGCCAGCAGATTAAGGGGGGTGTGTTAAAGAGCAATAGTAATCCGCTCGCAAATAGAACGGATAAGGGCAGACGTCACAGGGATAAGAACGGATATTGCAGGATAAGATGAATGCGGAAGAGGGGGTAGGCGGATATCATGAGAAATATGGGTGCGAATAAGTGGAAAAGCGAGTGTATGAGTGGGTCCATATATAGGTAGAAAGGCTTTGATGGTAAAAAAAATGTAAGTGTAGGCCAAGTTAGTAGAGGTGTTCCCGAGGGAGCACGGCTCTACTAACGTGGTAAGGGCAGTTGACGCTATCTCTAAGTCCTATACAGGAGCCCTAGAAAGCAGCGAACCGCAGGTGTAGTTGTAGAGAAAGGAGGGAGGTGTCTGGTCACGGGTAGAAAGGCAAGACAAGAATATTACCAGTATAGCTTGTATATTCTGATGTTGCTAGACTAGAAGGTACTGAAAGAGATCTGTCCTAACTAGAGGCCGCGGAAATTAGGTCTTTTATAGAAACTGAATCCTAAGGTAATGAGTCTCAGAAGGACTCATCCGAGAAACAATCATCAAGAGTCATAACGATTCCAAATCGTTATGGATACAAGAAGGCTCATTATTGATACGTTTAGTATCATAGATGATGCCAGAGAATGTAACAGAAACGAGGCTGTAGAAAGAAACAAATGATAAACATGACATCAGCTTACCGACTGGAATAGGTAGCTGGAACAGGAGGAGGAATAGTTAGTGCCTGACTATTCCTATGACGTACTGGAAGCACGTAATAGCTGAGGAAAGGAAAGATAAACCGTGCTAAAGAAAACATAACTAACACATGAGTAACCCATATACTAATCCTTCCAAGGAAGTTACTTAAACTAGGAATAAACACAAAGATAAGAAAACATTTCTGGACAGAAACAGGAGATAAAACCAAGACAAAACATGTATTCCTTACACATAATATCGCCAGATCACATTTCTGTTTTGTTGCCTAAAAGTTCATGTATTTAAATGGGCCTTGAGTGCCCGTACATATTACAGGGTCATGGCGAGATAAGTTAATACATCTCTTCTCTTCTCTCATATATATTCATGCAGTCATGCGTGCGATTTTACTCATCTCTTCTCCTCTCTCATATATATTCATGCAGTCGTGTGTACGATTTTACTCTCGGTTGCTAAGCCTGTGACATTATACGTACACATATCGGAAGCCTATTATTATCAATATTGGAGATACTGCAGCGTCGACATTGGTGCTTGTGTTTCCAGAGACTTAACCTGACTAGGTATGTCCTACTTAGTAGCCTTAGATGCAATACCTAGAATATTCTTATTTTTTTTGCTTAGTTACCATATATATACTTGTATCGAGAGGAGTACTAAACCACAAATAGGTACTTATTGATAAGAAATTACCCCGCAGAATTGTATCTCTGGTGACAATATACAGAATCACATATTGCCATAATAACTGTAGGAACAATGTCCTCTTCTTCCCATCTATTAAGGTTGCATTGCGAACTGAATTTATCAATCCATCTACAGAAATTGTCGAAGATCCAGTTAGTGATATTGAGAATGAAATCCTAGCAACCTATCTTCCTAATGAAGCCAATGAGCTAGAAGTTGAATCCTCACTTGCATTGCCTCCTCCGGTTACACCTCAGATAGCTCTCATATATATTGAAGGATTACTCTTCTTTTCTCTTCAAACTGAATATACAGCCAATATCAGGAACCTACAAGATATTCTACAGCGTGAGAAAAAACGTATTAAGACTCTAGAAATTCAACGCAGGCGTCTGAATGTTCAGCACAGGATCATTGACTTTCTGGTGCCTCCCGGAGGCGCCTCCACTGCCTCCTCTCCTTGACATTCCCGTCTCCAGACCTACTCTCATTTGGCTATTTCTTGTGTGTATGCTCTGCTAGTGTTCATTAGTGTATTCTGTAATACATCCTACTACTAGTGACCTTCATTCCATAGTTACCTATTTTCTCTTGCTATAAGCATATATTGGATACAAGCATACTTATCCCAGTCCGAATAATATACTTGTATCAAAAGTCCTCTATAGGAGAAAAAAGGACAAGTATGGAAGGAAGCAAAGATATAGAGCCTGACAAGTTTCCCAGTAGTGAGGAAGTTCAATCCTGTTCTCGATCCCAAACTCCCTTTACCTAACGGACATTATATACTTTGTGTGCTGCAACTAAAGCTACATCTCGCAACCCAACCGAGCTGCAAAACTGCCTGCTATTCACTGCCATCTTCGAGGCACTGGTAGTGGAATCTGCTGCAATAAATCAAGCAGAGTGGATGGAGGTGGAGATGAGGCAGTGACAACAGCAGAACATCTACTTGATAGTGAGGTGGAATAGATATAGTTCATCATTTATTTATGTCTTTTTTTCATGTATTTTAGTTTTTTTTTTTCCATAGTGATAGAATTGAATAGACCGGACCTGCTCAACTGGGTGGGCCAGGCAATTGGTAGGGCCACTCATCAAAGGACCAGTCCAATCGCGAATAGACTGGGCTACTGACAAAAAATACATCATTGATGACTGGGCCAGAACATATACATAAAAAATTAAGAAATGTCTGAGCGAGGCCCCAAAAAATTAATAATTGTTGTTTGCTACTTTCTGCCTCACACCATATCTTGTAACCTCTCAATATCCCACTTCTCTCTATAGAGAAGAGCCTCTAGCTGCTCGCCTTTCTATACATTAACATGGGAATTTTAGAGATGAAAAAGACGTAGAGTTTCCAGGCCTTCAAGCGCAGCTGCATGAGACAAGAGGAACATCAGGAGTATCATCACCCTCAGAATCTGACTCAAGTAGAGGAGCCAGCCTATAGGTATCTAAAATATGTTGCTGCTCCTCCTCCGACGAATTTTCAAACAACTTCATCAACAAATTAATAAACTCAGTAAGACTAGCTTGCTGAAAACCAGAATCAGCAATATGGATATATTCATAAATCTCCTCTTCCACTTCCTCTAAATCACTGTCAACTACTATTGGAGCTGGAGCTGGACTGTAGACCTGTAAAATAATACCCGAAATGTTGCCGTTGAATGTGTATCAATGATAAAATAATTTGCATAATACAGTTGCTACTGCGGAGATCTGTGGTGTTATAAGAAACTCACTAAGTTTTTACCTAAAACTCAGCGACAACAACTTCTAAGGACTGAGCAATTACGAGAGCTCAACAACCAGGACGCACCCATTTTTGGCTTTTAGCTTAAATTCATCACTGCATTTAAATAAACACTTTGATCTAATTTATTTTACAAAAAACCAGGAACTGTAAAATCCCCTAGAGCAAATCAGTTTTACCGAATTCTGGGTGATTTTGACTGGAAAATTCCTATGTAGCAACCACCCCAATTTGATTGGTCTGGTCCACCCACACTATTTTCAGGCTATTTGGCAGCTTTCCATTGGGTGTGTACCCATTGTCTAGGCAACCCTACACATCCTTGTTAGTCATCAGGTTATCGAATTGGGATTTCGACATAAGGTCAGGGTCTACACCAAGACCAGTCAGGGTTACGTTTTTGGAATAATAACACCACTCCCAAAGGGTGTCTTATTTGGTCCAGTCAAGGACTGGGGTAAGGGGGCCAGCAAGGTCTTGCTGGAATTTGATAGGGAGGATGGGGTGAAGAAGGTGAGGCAGTATGTGTTGGAGGAGGTTATGGAGTAGGGCTTGGTCCTAGAGTTCGGGGAGAGGGGGGAGCAGGCCATTTTACAGGCCATTGCAAACTCACAAGAGGCGGAGAAAAGCTGGAGCGGGGGAGGCAGCTGGGAACATTATATGTCTCAGCTAGAGAAAGAGAGCCGGGAAGAGGAGGAGATTATTAGAGTAGTAGATGGATTATCGGCAGAAAGGACAATAGAGATTCTGACCTGAGGGGTTATAATCCAGGACAGAGCAGTCAATAGGCTCTTGGAGGGGTTCGATTTTGAGTACGCATGGAAGAAAATGGAGGTAGGAGTGGAGGATATGATCGTAGTCAAGGCGAAGGGGCCAGATGGCATGACAGTGGAAGGCTTTTGGGGGGCGATGTGGACCCTAATAACCCCAAAGTCGAAAAAGAGAGCTCTGGGGGCAGGGACACCAGCAGAATGGGCAGAGATAGAGGGGATTGAGGAGTAAGAGGAGGGAGAGTCGGATAATGAGGTAATGAATAGGAGGAGTGCAAGGAAAGGGAAGGGGAAGAAGGCAGAGGGGGTGATTTCCCTCAAGGATTTGGAAGAACAGGCAGGGTTAGGGTTGGTAGAACCAGCAGTACTCAGAGCCTTTATGGAGGTAGCTACAAATCTGTTTGGGCAGGCACTACTGACATGGAAGCTCAACGACAGCCAAAAGGAGTGGAATAAAGAGGGCATACAAAAGACGATAGTCTGGGCAGCTAATGTAAAGGTTCCAGACTTAATGGAGGCAGATATGGCAGAGTTTAGTGCAGCTACAGGGGAGAACAGGTTGGAGGGAGAGGAACTGAGGAAATGAGCAGAGGCTAACCCCCTCACGATTACGTTTACCCCATCAGGAAAGGAGAAGGAAAGGAGGGAAGGAAGGAAAGAATTGAACAAGTCAAAGCATGCAGTTCAAGAGCTTTCAGCAGAGCAGGTAGAAAGAATGACAAGGAAAAAGGTGGAGGGGGTAGGATCTGAGCAGAAGGAGGTAAGGGAGGAGGAGGAGGAGGATGAGGAGATGGAGGGGGAGGAGAAGGGTAAAGAGGGAGAGGAAGAAACGAGGTGGAATGGGATCTGAGACAATAGGGAGGTGAAGTCAGTCCTTCACTGCTGTCACAACCGTCCCTTCCCAGCCTAGTCTGACCTCGTTGTTGTTAGTCATTGTTCCTTCTGGCATTACCTGCGAACTCAGGTGATAGCGTTGTTATCTCAGCTCCTGAGATAAGGGGTCTTAGGAACCTTATTCCTTCTGATGGCCTTAGCTAGGAAGGAAGCCTGTATATATAGCTTGCTCTCTCTGCCCTCTCATTGGATCCCTATCCAACGTCTTATATACTTAATACAGGACCTTGCTTCTCTCCATGCTGGTGCACCTTCCTCGTGCACCTCCCCTCCACCTTTACCTTGCCTTGCCTTGGCCTTCATCTTCACCTCTGCCTTTGCCTTGCCTTGGCCTTCGTCTTCGCCTCTACCTTTACCTTGCCTTGGCCTTTGCCTTCGCCTCTGCCTTTGCCTTGCCTTACCTTGGCCTTCGTCCTCGCCTTCGCCTTCGCCGTCGCCTTTGTCCTCTGCCTCGCCGGCCCCCTTGCCTCTGCCCTGCTCCTACCCTGCCTCGCTTGTACCACTTGGCCCCTCAGCTCCTCATGCTACGTTATACTACATTGGATCGTCTGGACCAACCGGTACAATAGAAACGATATCACTGATCTAATGGATGCCCAAAACCTCCTACTGGGTGCCAGATTCCAAATCTAGAGGGCCCACTCAATCCCTACCACCCCATCAGAACTAGCCGCATACCGCTGGGAAGTAATCGACATATTCGAAGCAACAGACCTTATTGGAGCGGAGCTCGGCAACTGCCTGTACTGTTGTGGAAAAATGGCTAGAATCTGCCAATGAAGAAATAAGCGACCTCCACAAGAAATTGGAGGCAGCTGGTGCAACAATTGCCGTGGAGCAGACGGATCAAATCCAGCCGTATGTGCTCGAGACAGGGATCAAGCTCGACAACATCTCAGCCTTGTTTATCATCTTGGATTGTGCATTCAGAGATCCTGATGCAGTGGGGATGGCCAGTCGAGTGCTCCAGGCACTGAGACAGCGCAACTCAGAGCTGCCTACATACGTTGCAGAGTTCTCAAGGCTGGCCGCAGAGGTAAGGTAGCACGACCAGGCTAAGTTCAAGCGATTCCAGGAGGGGCTCAGCGATGAGCTCCAACAAGCCATGGTTACCCTCCCCGCAGTTAATACCCTCAAGAAGTTGATTGACTAGGCCTACATGGTAGAGCAACGAATGGCTAGGTTATGCTACCGAATAGCCTTCCGCCTGACTATCCACCCAACACAACAGCCAAATAAGCCAGCCCAATCCCCCACAATAAACAAGCCGGCACACCCGTCACTGGTGCCAGGAGGTCCTGGCCCTATGGATTTATCCTTGGGAAGGCCTTGATTGACGTAGGAGGAACGGGACAGGTGCCGGGATAAAGGCTTGTGTATTGTATGTGGGAAGGCTAATCATTTTATCGCAGCCTGTCCCCTTCGGAAAGCCTGTGCCCTGGCCATCCATGCCATTTCCGACACCCCAGTACCCCGGATCGAGGAGATTGATGAGTTGGGAAAAGCCCTGTCCCTTGCCTAGTCACTGATACTAGCAAGGGACCTGCCCCAGGCTATTTGTCTTTGTCTGCATTTTCTGTTTCTTCTGCTTCTGTTGATGAATCTCACTTGTTCAGCGAGCACTTTGTTGTATCTATCTCTCTTAATATCAATGATAGAACAATTACCACGTCAGCACTCATAGATTGCAGAGCCTCAGGGATTGCATTCGTTGACCAGGCCTTTGTCAGTGAATTTTCCATACCCACGTCCAAGCTCAAAACCCCCCATGTTCTAGATATCATCGACGGTCAGCCCATCTCCTCCGGCAATATCACCGATATTGCATGCTTGCCTGCCCAGGTCAGAGATCACTCCAAAGCCCTCCCGATATTTGTGACTAAGCTCAAATACCTGATTGTGCTCGGAATCCCGTGGCTGAGAATGCACGATATATTAGTTAGCTTTGGCTCTTATACACTGCAGTTCAACAGCCAGTTTTGCAAAAAATACTGCAGGAATCTGAAGGCCACCATTACTGGGCTGTATGCCTTGCCACCCCTGATAATCCACCCGACCCAAGTGGCACACCAGCCCCTACACATCAATGCCACCAACCCCCCTAGTCCCCCAGTTCCCCCTGTGCCCCCGGTTCCCCCTGTGCCCCCGGTTCCTCCTGTGCCCCCTGGCCCCCAAAAATCTCTGAATGTTAGCTTTATCGGGGCAGGGGCTTTTGCTTACCTTACTAGAAGGCACAAGCTAAAGGCTCATGCCCTGTCCATACACGAGGTGAACCTGGAGATTGATAAGATGAGGTCCAAAGAGGAGTGGAAGGCCATGGTCCTGGACGAATACCACGAATTCATCGAACTATTCTCGAAAAAAGCCGCGGAGAAGCTCACGCCCCACTGATCATATGACTACACAATTCTGCTGATAGAGGGTAAGACCCCTTCCTATGGGCCCCTCTACGGAATGTCCCCGTTGGAGCTGGAAGCTCTGAAGAAGTACTTGGAAGAAAACCTCAACAAGAGCTTCATTCACCATAGCTCCTCACCAGCAGGTACCCCGGTGCTATTCGTTAAGAAATCGGATGGCTTCCTTCGACTATGTATTGATTATCGGGGCCTAAATGAGATAACTGTCAAGAACAGGTACTCCCTGCCCCTAATCCAGGAGACATTAGCCAGGCTTTCCAAGGCCAAATAGTTCACCAAACTAGATTTGAGAGGGACATACAATCTGGGACGGATTGCTGAGGGAGAGAAGTGGAAAACGGTCTTCCTAACTCGTTATGGCCACTTCGAGTACAATGTCATGCCTTTCGGCTTAACCAATGCCCCAGCCTCTTTCCAGCACTTTATTAATGATACCCTACGAGACTTCTTGGATATATTCTGCACGGCTTACCTTGATGATATCTTGATCTATTCAGATACCCCAGTAGAGCACAAAATCCATGTCCGGCAAGTGTTGGAAAAGCTGGAGCAGGCCGGATTGTATCTGAAGCCCGAGAAATACGAGTTTCACATACAGGAGGTCAAGTACCTAGGGTTGATTATTACCATGGAGAGCATTAGGATGGACCCTACCAAGGTTACTGCTGTCCAGGAATGGCAAATCCCAGCAAATCTCAAGGATGTCCAAGCCTTCCTAAGGTTAGCTAACTTTTACCGGTGGTTTATTCTAGGCTATCCGAAGATCGTAGCTCCCCTCACCGCCCTGACTAAAAAAGACCGGCGTTTCGACTGGAATCCAGAAGCCTAATCTGCCTTCCAGAACCTTAAGGAAGCCTTCTGCTCAGTACCGATCCTCGCCCATTTCAACCCTGACCAGGAGTGTGTTGTCGAAACCGATGCTTCCGACTATGTTTCCGAGGGAATCCTGTCCTAGAATAACGATAATGGCATTCTCCACCCTGTGGCCTACTTCTCGAAAAAACACTCCCCACCTGAGTACAATTACGAGATTTATGACAAAGAACTAATGGCCATTGTGCGAGCTTTCGAGGAATGGAGGCCACACCTGGAGTCAGCCAAGGGGATTATCGAGGTACTGTCCGATCATAAGAACCTCGAGTATTTCACCACCACCAAACTGCTTAACCGACAGCAGGCCAGGTAGTCGGAGTTCTTATCTCGGTTCAATTTCAAGATCAAATACCGGCCGGGAAAGGCTGGGGGGAAATCGGACGCCTTGACTAGGAGATCAGGAGATCTCCCTAAGGGGGGGGATAAAAGGCTAAAATACCAAAATCAGGTAGCATTGAAGCCTGAAAACCTCGATCTGGCGGCCAATTTCCTTGCTAAAGCTGAGGTTAATGCGGAGGCTAATGCTGAAGCTGAGGCTAATGCTGAAGCTGAGGCTAATGCTGAAGCTGAGGCTAATGCTGAAGTAGAGGCTAATACTAAAGCTGAGGCTAATACTAAAGCTGAGGCTAATGGGGAGGCTGAGGCGAGAGCTGACCTCCGACAACTGGTGAGACAGGCATGCGAGGATGACCCCCTGGCCAAGGAAATTATCACCGCAGTGGATTCCAGCCAGTGCCACTACCCCAAGATCTCCCTGGCCGAGTGTACCGTCCAGGAGAGCCTCCTATACCATCTCGAATGGCTCTATGTGCCGGAAGGAGAGCTGTGCCTACATCTGATCAAGAAACACCATGATGCCCCGGCAGCAGGCCACCCGGGAGTGGCTAAAACGTTGGAGCTGCTAGCCAGGGAATATATATGGATTGACTAGTGGAAGGATGTGGAGCTGTACGTATAGAACTACCATGTTTGCAAATGTGCTAAGCCTGTCTGCCACGCCCCGTACAGCACCTTAAAGCTTCTGGGGATTCCTAAAAAACCCTGGCAGCACCTGACCATAGACTTTGTAACCGGACTGCCAGAGGACTCGGGGTTCAATGCCATTCTAATGGTAGTGGATCGGTTAACTAAAATAAAGCATGTAATACCCTGTCAGGACACTTGCTCTGCCCCCGACTTAGCCAACCTCTACCTCAATACCGTTTTCCGCTATCATGGTCTCTCCGAATCGATTGTCTCTAACCATGGCCCCCAGTTCATGTCCGAGTTCTAGAAGACGTTTTGCGAGCTGTTAAGGATTGAGGTGCACCTTTCTATAGCATATCACCCTCAAACGGACAGACAGTTGGAATGAATGAACACAGTCATGGAGCAAAACCTATGAGTCTATATCAACTACCAGCAGAACAACTGGGTGTCCCTATTGACAACCTGCGAGTTCACAGCCAACAACCAGTTTTCTGAGTCACTAAAGACCTCCCCCTTCCTAGTGAATTATGGCTGGCATCCTCGGTTTGTGGAATCCTTAGTACCCCTGTAGAAGGCTAGAGAGAATGTCCCGGCCAAAACATTTGCAAAGGAAATTGTGGAGCTCTATGCCATCTTGAGATCTGAATTGGCGTATGCACATGCCAGGCAGGCCGAATATACTGACGGATCATGGTTGCCAGCTCCCCGATATCAGCCAAGAGACAAGGTGTGGCTTTCCAGCCGGCACTTCCGGGCAGAGCGGCCATCTTGCAAGCTCGACTACAAGTTCCTGGGCCCCTTCGAGGTATTAGCAGCTGTGGGCACTCATGCCTACCACCTGAGGTTCCCCAGAGACATCAAACGCCACCTTGCTGTCCATGTCTCCGAGATCGAGCCTGCCACGGAGGACCCTCTTCCAGGATAAAAACACCCCCCACCTCCTCCCGTGGTTGTGAAAGGTGAAGAGGAATGGGAGGTGGAAGACGTGCTGGACTCGCGGAGAAGGTATGGGCGGTTACAGTATAAGGTCAAGTGGCTAGAGGATAAGGAGACGACCTGGCAGCCTGCTGATAATCTGGAGAATGCCTCAGACTTGGTCGCCCTGTTCCACTAATATTATCCACAGAAGCCTCAGCCCACTGAATAATGCCCCGCCTTGTCCTTACCCACCCAGAGTCGTAGATTGTGCCCTTTATGTATTTTTTAATATTCAGAGTTATGGCCTGGATTTTGTTGTTGTTGTTGTTGTTGTGGTTGTTATTGTTGGTGTTGTTTTACCTGCTTCCGACATTAGGGTTGGGTTATTGGTTATTGGTTTCACTAGCCTGTTTTGTTTGTTTTCCGCCCTGCCTTTTACCTTGCCTTTCGTCGCTGGGGCTCCGAGCCTAAAGGGGGGATAGTGTCACAACCATCCCTTCCCAGCCTAGTCTGACCTTGTTGTTGTTATTCATTTTTCCTTCTGGCATCACCTGTGAACTCAGGTGATAGCATTGTTATCTCGGCTCCTGAGATAAGGGGTCTCAAAAACCTTATTCCTTCCGATGGCCTTGGCCAGGAAGGAAGCCTGTATATATAGCTTGCTCTCTCCGCTCTCTTGTTGGATCCCTATCCAACGTCTTGTATACTTAATACAGGACCTTGCTTCTCTCCACACTAGTATACCTTCCTCGTGCACCTCCCCTCCGCCTTTGCCTTACCTTGCCTTGGCCTTCGTCTTCACCTCTGCCTTTGCCTTGCCTTGGCCTTCGTCTTTGTCTCTGCCTTTGCCTTGCCTTAGCCTTCACCTTCGCCTCTGCCTTTGCCTTGCCTTGCCTTGGCCTTCGTCCTCGCCTTCGTCTTCGCTATCACCTTCGTCCTCTGCCTCACCGGCCCCCCTGCCTCTGCCCTGCTCCTACCCTGCCTCGCTCATACCACTTGGCCCCTCAGCTCCACGCACTACATTACAACTGCATCGTAAACAATGGAAAGGTGGTGGAACAGATTGCTGGGCTCAAGCCAAAGGAAAGAAGTTACAGGTCCACAAGGGATATGGAGACAGCAAGGGATCAGATTAAGGTAAGCAGAGGAGTAATTGAGGGGAATTGGTAGTTGGATAGGGACGAGTCAGGAAAGGGGGGTTGGAAGAATTTATCGGAGAGTGCCCTAGCCAGGGGTAATATGGAGTTTATTAAGCTGGTTATGGTAGTGGAAAGTTGTTGGAGGGAGAACAAGGCGGTAAAGAAGGGACAGCTAGCAGGCTTCGAGAGGAAGTTAACAGAGGTGAAAAAGCAGCTGGCATTACTGGCAGTCTCCTTGGGAGCGAGTACGGCGAACCAGGTAGCATAGGCGAAAAGGACACTGAATGCGTAGAAGGGGAGAGTGGAAGAGGAAAAGAGGAAGCAGGAAGAGGTAAAAAAGGTGGAGTGGCAGAGGAAGGAGGTGGAAGCAAGAAGAAGGAAAGAGGAGAAGAATACGAAAGAGGTGGAGAGGCTAGCAGCGCAGTCGAGATCAGTTAAGGAAAGCTAGGAGAAGGCGAGGGAGGTGTGCGAGGCCAGCATAAGGGAGTTGGTGAGGAAGAACAAGTCGAAGATGAAGGCCCATGAGCTGATAGAAGTAGGACAGAAGCTAAAGGAGGCAGAAGACATGAAGAGAAAGGTAGAGAAAGAGATGGCATCCCCGGTAGAGAGCTCAGTAGGAAAGATGAGACAAGTGGTAGCAGGAGAGGTGTTTAAGGTAGTAAGGGTAGTAATAGGGTATATGCAATTAATCAATGCAAAGGGGAAGAAAGAGCTCGAGGAGGTGATTGGAAAAGTGAACAATATGCTCAGAATGAAGGGGCTGACAGAAGGAGTGACCCCATGGACAGTCACGGCATTGGCAGGAAAGGGAGAGTTTGGGGATGAGTCGACATAGGAAGTGAAGAAGGTAAAGGAGGGAGTGGATCCACTAATGGTGATTGGGGAAGTGGGAAAGGCACTGGTAGTGGTATTCGGGAGGACAGGAGATATCCTCAATGTGTGGCTGAAAGATAAGAGTTCGGTGAGGCTAGTGGTCCCATCGGCACTGATGAAGGTAGCTCGAGGAAGAAAGGGGCTGGGGGAGGCAATTCAGGAAGAAAATAAGGGGGTGAAGTTGGCAAAAAGATTGCCGAAGTTGTAAGGAATAGCCATGGTCACGGGATTCACGGTGGAGGTGGCAGATAATGAGAAGGCTAAGAAAGTGATTAAGAATGGGTTGGTATGGGAAAGACAGAAGAGAAAAGTGGCATACTTCGAGCAAAAGCTGCTACAGCAGAGAGTCCAACAGACAACCCAGAAGCAGGGGGGGTTCAAGTACCTGTTGAAACCAATGGAGAGATGGGGTAGAGTGGAGTGCCATAACTGCAGGGGGGCAGGACATATGAGGAGAGACTACTCATCGATAAGTAGGGCGGCAGCGAACAAGATTACAAGGAAGGGAGGGCCAGGAGGGACTACACAAAGGAAGAGTAAGATAGTAGATGAGGAAGAGTTTGAGCTGGTAGAAAGGAGAAACAATAAGGAAGGGGCGACAGGGCAGGGAGAAGAGGAAAAGGAGTGGGTGGTGGGAAATGAGAAGGGAGCAATGGGAATCAAGAGTGACTGGGAAGCTAACAAGGAAAGGTCTACTCCAGGACCCTCTTGTTGGTAAAGTTGTGAAGGTAGTATACTAGAATGTGGGTGGGAGTCACATAAACACACACACATTCTTGGAATGGTATAGAGAGGGAGGGGTGGATATCGCATTTGTAGGGGAGGCATGGAGTGAAAAGGGGGGAAAAGGTACCCAGAGCCACCCAACATATGTACTAGGGAGTCGAGTGAAGGTGGGGAGGAGTGTAATGGTATATTGGAAGAGGAAGTTAACAGAGTACATTAAGGTGGTCTCCAAGAAGAATAACAGGGTGATGCTAAAGGTGTTTGAGAAAAAGTTGGGAGGGGTATACGCGAGTGGGAAGCTGCAGGGAGAAAAGTAGAAGGGATGGCTAGGGGAGTTGGGAGAGGAGATACTTGGAGGGGATGCAGTATTAGTAGGGGACTGGAATATACACAGCCACCTCTGGGATGAAGGGAGAGCGGAGGACTTGAGGGGGAAAGTACTAGCTAAGTGGGTAATAGGAGGGGGGTGGAGTATTGCGGAGGGAGATTGTAATGAATGATACTAGACAGTAGTTATTCGGTACCGTTTATACAATCTATATCCGCTTGGTGACGGATGTTTGTGTATGCCGGTTCTGCTGAGGGATTGCCTCAGAAGGGTAGGTGGATTACTAAGAGGGGTGTTCCGTAAGGAACAATAATATAACAGGTGTAATCTTCGGTTGTAATTATGCTATCTATTTGATCGCTGCTGTTCGGGTTGTCTGAAGACTGATGGATTCCAGAGGGGATCCAGCGGCCTTTATATAGCTGTTCAGAGACCCTAATGACTAAGGAAATACATGAGGATGGTTGGCACACCTCCCGAGGAGGGTGTGCCATACAGGAGGGTGTGGAGCCCAAGAGGGTGTCCACGAAACGGCAAGTTCCATGGAATTTACCGTGGCAAATTCCGTCGACACTATGAACAGTTGCTTGTTTCATAAGGTTATCTCGTGGAGAGCCGGTCCATTGCGGAAATGTACATGGTCTCTCCGGTACCTGCCTATATAGCTACCTAAAAGAATTCAATCGTGGACAAAAATGATTCACAAGATAGGACATAGGCTTATAAGGACAACTTCTTCTCGTATAATAAACATAAAGAGCTGAAACCTGCTAACAGCTGTCTGTTAGTCCTAAGTTTAAAGAATAAGGACATGGCCTGTTAAAATGTCGTCTTGTTACATGACGATGGAAACTCTGAGTACATCAGGGCTAATACCCTATAGGAAAAACATAACAAAAACTAGCTCTGTGAGAAAAATACAGTTGAGTGAAATTCCTAACCCGTTCCTTATTTCCTTAGTTTAACCTTGGCAGATGACGCATGGTGGGAGCACGTCTGCCTGTTAGACTTTAGCAATTGTTCCTTTAGAACGTTCATCGTTCTCGTACATTCTAGCTTCCTAAACTGACCGATGTCTTTAATGGTCTCTATGTCAACTTTGAGTTGAGATCCATATTACGGCGGTCCTTTTTATCAGGAAAGGAATGTAATAATCCTAAATTACGTATGGTGCCTCATAGCTATAATGGTATAGGATAGTTGCGGATATTTAGTCGTTGGCTTGCAGTATCATTATGTAGAGTTTTAGAGATACTGCGGTTCTTCTGAGTTCGTAGAGTTCGGTTATTTGCTCATGGGTACTGCTGATTTAAATTGCAACCAGTTGTTCAGTACAATAGGAGTCTTTTATAGTTGGATAGCTTGCAGAGTTTGTTTGAGTTCGGTGCTACCGATCCAGGGAAAGGATAATCTAGTTGATTAACCTTTGCTTTGTTGATATCGGAGCTAAATAGTTCAGTTGGTTTGGAATTAGAGTATATACTATGAAAGGTATAGTCGTTCGACTTTGAAATAGCTTTGTTACTAGGTAGATTTAAAGGTTTGTCTGTTAGGTCTCTTGGACCTGGACATTTTCTACTAGCAATACTTCATCTCTTTCATAATCTTAAGTCTTGCCGTGGTGCGTGACCACTTGCAGTTATATTCCAATCTACCGAGCCGATGAGAGGATTCGTACTAAGAACCCATTCGCGGTTCCTATAGTGAGTCCTCTAAGAGGTTCTGAAAACCTGTTGGCCTTCGAATCTCTTATGTAAGTTCTCTGCAGCTTGTCGTTCTCCTTCTGTTCCTGGAGCATGATCTCTACTTTGAGCTCGAGAGTATGTTGTTCTTGCTCTAGCTCAGGATTTAGTCTGCTTGGGATGGCTTTATGTGTGGTTGCGGTTGTATGAGTTTTACGTATTTTAAGACCCTTCTTACCTTCGCTCTTTCCGTCTTCTTATTTGATATTTATATCATTTAGGAAGATTCACCCCTTCACATTATTCCTTCGAATAACAGAACATAAAGTATAGTACATAAAAGATATAAATAACGTAATAATACATTGATCGCAAGTGCCAGCTTCCCGATCGGAAGCAGGTGGGAGTCGTTGACGGCTTAAGCCATCAAGTTGACGGTGC
>ML121665.1:35502-46631 GCA_003788615.2 Terfezia boudieri ATCC MYA-4762
CCTTTACATGTACCAGAGAGGCCATGGACGGATATATCGATGGATTTTCTTAAGTTAGCACCTGTTTTTACTAAGTGTTCTATCCTGTATTCAAATATTCCTGTGGAAGAAGAACATATTATCTGTATTTCTCGACTTTGGACGATTGTCGACAGACAATCAGGATTCAAATTTCTTATTCCTGTACCGGACAATTTTACAGCAGAACAATGTACTGCTACCTTTAAGACTCATGTAGTCCCGATTATGGGATATCCTTTTTGTATTGTTTTTGATCGAGACACTCTTTTTATGTCAACTCACTTTAAGGATTGGGCAAGGAATAAAGGAATCAAATTGGAACCATCTACTGCGTACCACCCTCATGCAGACGGACAATCTGAAATCGTTAACAAAGAAATCTTGCAAGTAGCAAGAGCATGTAAGATCGAAGGATTTGACTGGCTACAGAAATTACCAGAGATACAGTTGAAACTCAACTCTAGGTATAATGCCGCCAGGAAAAATAGTCCTTTTCTTACATTATTAGGATTTAATGCATACCACGGAGTATCGATATTACCATATCCTATCAACGCCTATAAATTAGCAACCGAACGTCATAGTAATACATCACAAAATCTCTATGACGCCAAGAAGACTCAAGCATCTCAAGCCAATAAACGAGTACCCATGACAACTAAATTTAACATGGGGCAACAAGTCATATTATCCTCAGAAAATATCAACCTATCGAACATCTCAAACAAACTCAAGCCACGATGGCTAGGTCCCTTTCCTATTAGATCAACTAATTGGAAACGAAACAACTATAGCCTCGATCTATCAAGTCAACCAAACCTTAATCTCATATATGATACTTTCCATATCAGCAAGCTGAAACTTTATCGAAACAATGATCCATCTAAATTTCCAAACAGACAATCCAGAGAACCTGGACCTGTAAAAGATGATCGTTATGAAGTAGAGAAAGTATTAGAATTTAGAATGGCACCACGCACTGGTGAACGTCAATATAAGGTTAGATGGCTCGGCTACTCTCCTAAGCATGATTCTTGGGTAAACGCCAAGGATATCACTCAGGAGATTCTCCAAGACTTTTGGACAACCGGAAGCTTAGAGAATACATTCAAGAGACGTCGAACAGCAAGAGGAAGACAAGGACCTCATACTAGAGATGAAACTCGAGCTCTCATACAACAAGAACGAGATCGAGTCCTGAATCAGACAAACCCCACCGAAATACACACCAACGCCAACATACTCAAAATGCATAAAATTCTGGGAAGAATGGAAGCGAGAAAGGCAGAAGAATAAACTATAAATATAGTAAATCCTTCTAAGTGGGGAAGTGTAATAAGGGAGCTTATTGTCTTGTATTTTATATCATGTATTTTCTATATTTATTGCATTATTATGTAACTAGCGTTCACGGTCGAAGGGTTAGCCTTCGTCCATCCTCAGTAACTGCCAGATTCGGTAGTTCAATGGCCACGGAATTTGCCATGGTAAATTCCATGGAACTTGCCGTTTCGTGGACACCCTCTTGGGCTCCACACCCTCCTGTATGGCACACCCTCCTCCGGAGGTGTGCCAACCATCATTATGTATTTCCTTAGTCATTAGGGTCTCTGAACAGCTATATAAAGGCCGCTGGATCCCCTCTGGAATCCATCAGTCTTCAGACAACCCGAACAGCAGCGATCAGATAGATAGCATAATTACAAACGAAGATTACACCTGTTATATCATCGTTCCGCACGGAACACCCCTCTTAGTAATCAACCTACCCTTCTGAGGCAATCCCTCAGCAGAACCGGCATACACAAACATCCGTCTCCAAGCGGATATAGATTGTATAAACCGTACCGAATGACTACTGTCTAGTATCATTCATTACACTTTGAGATTACTTGGTCAGGGTTGTCAATAGGAGGGGACAGGGCACATAGGCCGGTAATCGTAGCTTTTGGCTTCCTGCAATGTTTCCTGCAGTACTGACTATTGAATCGTAGTGTATATGAGCCGAAATTAATGGATATGTCATGCATTCTTAGCCAGGGGATACCCAGGATGATGGGATATTTGAGCTTGGTCACGAATAGCGGGAGGTTCTCAGTATGGTCTCCTAGAGAGGCTGGTACACATGCGAGCCCAGTGATAGCTCCAGAGGAGATGGGGCGGCCATCGATGACATCCAGAATGCGAGGGGTTTTTAACTTGGAGGTGGGTACTGAGTGTTTACTGACGAAGGCTTGGTCAATAAAAGCAATTCCTGTGGCACCACAGTCTATAAGTGCTGATGTAACAATGGTTATATCATTGAATTTAATAGAGATAGGTACAACGAAATGTTCACCGAACAGGCGGGACTCATCAACAAATATAGGAGCGGAAATAGCAAACGATGATATTGACAAACGACCCTTTTTGGCAGGTCCCTTACTAGCATCAGTATCTAGGCAAGGGACTTTACTTTTCCCAATCCCTCATTTGCTACCAATCCAACGTCTGCTGCCAATTCAACCATTGAGGTGGGAGACACGAGGATGGAAGACGTGGAGGTGGCATGAACAGCTAGGCGGGGTTTGCAGAGGGGGCATGCAGTAATGAAATGGTCGTTCTTCCACAGGCAATGCAGAGTCCATTTGCACGTCTGCGCTCCCGCTCTTCTTGGGTCAAGCGGGGTCTCTCGGAGGATAAGTCCATTAGGGTGGACCCGCCCGCTAGAAACGAAGGGTGTGCCAGTTTGTTAGTGGAAGCGGCTTGGGACTGCGAAGGCGAATGGGGGGCCTGGGTTTGGTTGGGCTTCGTGCTGTTCCGCAACCTTGCTAGCCTTTACTCTACCCAACTGGCTTAGTCAATGAATTCATCTAAGGTGTTAATATCTGGGCAGTGTACTAAGGCCTGCTTTAAGTCATACGACAGGCCCTCCTGAAAGTAGTCTAGCTTGGCTCGGGGGTCCCAGGAGACTTCGGCGGCTAAGCAGGAAAATTCAGCAACATAGATGGATAGGTCAGTATTTCGTTGTTTGAGACATTTGAGGGCTCGTTTGGCAGTACTAACTGTATCGGGGTCTCCAAACGCTCGGTCTAAGATAGTGAATAGGGCGTTAATGTCTGCCAGGTCTATCCCAGTATCTAGTACGTAAGGTTGGATTTGGTTACAAGCTTTCCCTTCCAAGAGTCTGAAAACATAGACCAGTCGGTGCTGGTTAGAGGGGAATTTAGCAGCGTCTCCGTTGAGCTTAATATTGACTGAGTTCTTCCAACCCTTCAAACGGGTTCGATCGCCGTTGAACTTTGGAGGTGTTGGCAGATCTTGGGTCTTGGTTTGGGGCTCCAAGTGGTTTAGGGCCTGGACTGTAGTTCATTTATTGGGGAGGGCGGTATTGGTTTCCTCTAGTTCTTCCTTAAGGAGGGTCATCTCGTCCTTGGTGGATTGGAGCTCTTTTTGGGTGAGCTCGAGTATAGTTTGTGCTGAATTCAAGGCTTGCTGAGTTAGGGCGAGGTTACTACCCAGCTCTACTCCAACGGCATTGGTAGCTTCGAAGATGTTAATGATCTCCCGGCGGTACTGGGGTAATGTTGCTAAGTCTGTTGGAATCGGGAGGGCTCTCCAGGCTTGGAATCTGGCTCCCGGTAGCAGGTGTGATTGCTGATCCATGTCGTATCGGCCGGTCGGGGGTTTTTAGATCTAACGTAGTGTAACGAGGTCACTAGAGTAGTGGGCTAACTAAGGGATACGACCACAGGGGCGAGGCGAGGCCAACACTTGCGTATGAGGTTTTACGCGAGTGTAGAAAGAGGGGGGGTTCTTCCGGGGGTGGAGGCTGCAACAAGATGGAGGAATAAGATAAGGCGGAGGAGCAAGACACGGTGGAGGGGCAAGGCACGGCGGAGGAGCAAGGCACGGTGGAGGAGCAAGGCATGGCGGAGGAGCAAGACACGGCCGAGGAGCAAGGCAAAGGGGCGCTCGGGGGGATACACTAGGGGGTGGACCAAATACTGTATTGTAGATACAAGACGTTGGATGGGGGATATAACAACGAAGGAGAAGAGAGAAGTCTATATACATGAGCGCTCTCAAGGTACCTGTCAAGATACTCGAGCCATAATAACAATATACCGAGGCTTCCTCCCAAGCTAAGCGAATTACCTACGAAACTGCGAACAAGCCAAGCGGACAATAAGCTAAGCGAACAAGCTAAGCGAACAAGCTAAGTGACGAACAACTGCAAAACTGTGACGATGTAAGTAGCAAGGACAACAATGTTGTGACAATTCCGCTCTTAGATATGCTGGGTTTTCCAAGACCTAATACGTACTTTCTAGTAATTTCCTTTGGCCTAAGATGGGTAGAGATATTCGTTTGTATATTCAGACATACGCTATTTGTTAGACTATAAAGAACTCTCCACAATGACCTTATGATCTCCTTTATCCTCTTTCTATTCCGAGCAAGCTATTCACGCATCTAACTATGGATTTCCTGGCCCTACCACCTATCAAGACAATTCCCTCGAATTGTATTATGGACCACATTTGGACCATAGTATGTAGGCTCACGAAATACACCATCATTATTTCTCTGGCAGCTGGTTATACTTCTTAGAGCCTGATCAACCTCTATATGTCTCAAGTCTACCTACATTTTGGATTTCCACAAGATATAGTCACGGATTAGGATCCTCTCTTTACCTCACGCAAGTGGAAGGACTTCTGTGCTCTCAATAATATTTATCAGTCCATGTTAACAGCCTATCATCCAGAAACTGACAGGCAATCAGAGATTGCCAATAAGGCAATTTTGACAATTTTGAGAGCTAAACTTCAGGAAAATGGTGGCAGCTGGCTACCAGTCATCCCTCTCATTCAGGAAGCTATCAACAACTCTATCGATGCATCTAGAGGAACCACTCCTCATACTCTTGTCTTTCAATTCTCCCCTACCTATCAAGACACTCTGACCCATACTGATATTCCTACGCCATGACCAGATGGGCTATCTACATCAGCAAGAATGATATTTGCGTCCTGTGCGTCCTGACGCACAGGACGCACAGGACGCTCGGGACGAAAACTCTAAATCAGGACGTCAACGCTTTTGCGGGTGCGTCGGGACGCAGTTTAACTTTGCTTCGCCCCCTGGGACGTAAGACTAGCGCGTGGCAGGTTTGCCTGTGTCTGCAACGCGAGCCTTAAACAACCTTTATCTAGACGTACTTGGCTAAGCCTCCCGTGTCTGCAACGCCACCCTAAAACAAGCCTTGTCCCGATGCACTTCATGGGTGAACTCACGCCCCTAACGTAGCGAAAAGCCCTCCGAATAACCGCCTTGAAATAACCGCCTTGAAATAGCCGCCTCCGAATATACGCGCGATCGTACTATAAATATATGCATAGTAGAGTCTTCATTGTATTCGGAAGTTATATATATAGAAGTATTGAGAAAGAGATATATATATGGAATATGCAACCTTCGCTCTAAAACTCGCTCCAATACCTGCTCCAAAACTCGCTCCAATACCTGCTCTAATACTCGCTCCAATACCTGCTCTAATACTCGCTCTAATACTCGCTCAAATACTCCTATACCTGCTCTAATACTCGCTCTAATGCTCGCTCTAATACTCGCTCTAATACTCGCTCTGATACTCCTATACCTGCTCTAATACTCGCTCTAATGCTCGCTCTAATACTCGCTCTAATACTCGCTCTAATACTCGCTCTAATACTCAATCTAATACTTGCTAGAATATACCTGGGAAGTCATACAAGACAAAGGGAAAAGGTGCGGGGCAGCGAAGTATATATACAGGAAAACCATAGTTGCCAAGGCCAATCGCCAAGGCCGACGATATAGACTTTCCGAAGACAATGATATACCGGGTTCGAGACTATGATATAGTGATATAGCAGATAACGAGAAAAGTGGCATGACCCGCTCCGCCCACTGCTGCAAGCGCTGCCTAGGCTGGTAATAGTCTTATTGGGAAAACGTAGCACTGCGATATGTGCAGAACTCATGCATCCGCGGCTTATATATATTGTAAAAATTCATGCATTCGCGCCTTATATATATGTTGTAGGAACTCATGCATTCGCGCCTTATATATATATTGTAGGAACTCATGTATTCGCGGTTGTAGCAATTCATGCATATCTAGTGGCCGCGCAAGCATGAGTTCCTACAATATATATAAGGCGCGGATGCATGAGTTCGTACAACATATATATAAGCCGCGAATGCATGAGTTCCGCACATATCGCAGTGCTACGTTTTCCCAATAAGACTATTACCAGCCTAGGCAGCGCTTGCAGCAGTGGGCGGAGTGGGTCATGCCACTTTTCTCGTTATCTGCTATATCATTGTCTTCGGAAAGTCTATATTGTTGGCCTTGGCCACGCATGCATTAGCGGCCTCTAGATATGCTTGATTTCTCACATGATCCTCGAAAGCCTGAATCCCTAGAAAATATACATATAAGCCACGAAAGCACAGATATCTCGAATATATATATATATCCGGCGCGAAACCACGGATATCTGGCATATATATGTATAAGGCGCGAAAGCATGGATTTCTCGAATATATGTATAAGGCACGAAAGCATGGATTTCTTGAATATATGTATAAGGCGCGAAAGCACAGATTTCTCGCAAATATATGCATGATCCTCGAAAGCCTGAATCCCTAGGAAATATACATATAAGCCACGAAAGCACGGATATCTCGAATATATATATATATCCGGCGCGAAACCACGGATATCTGGCATATATATGTATAAGGCGCGAAAGCATGGATTTCTCGCATATATATGGATAAGCCGCGAAAGCGCAGATTTCTCGAATATATACATATAAGCCGCGAAAGCATGGATTTCTCGCGTATATATATAACGCACGGAAGCATGGATTTCTCGCATATATATATATAAGCCGTGGAAGCATGGATTTCTCGCATATATATATATAAGCCGTGGAAGCATGTATTTCTCGCATATATATATATAAGCCGCGAAAGCATGGATTTCTCGATTATATATGCATAAGCCGCGAAAGCATGGATTTCTCGCATATATATATATAAGCCGCGAAAGCATGGTTTTCTCGATTATATGTGTATAAGCTGCGAAAGCATGGATTTCTCGCATATATATATATAAGCCGCGAAAGCATAGATTCATATGTGGCCAAGGCAGATTGCCAAGACCGAAGATATGAAGCAATGAGATAATAGTTCGGTGCCTGGTGGCATCAGGATTGGGTTACGACCGAGTTGGACGTCAGGATTGTATTGTGACCCAGCTGGCGTCCGGATTGCTGTGCAACCTAGTAGGGTGTCAGGACGTTGTTGCGCCCCCCACGGTGCTCTTGTTGCGTCAGGACGCTGTTGCGGCCCCCGCGGCTCGCTGGGTGGCGTCTGGATTCTGTTGCGACTGCGCCGAGCATCTGGACGGACAGGACGCACAGGACGCACCAGAATTTGCTCTCGCGTCCGGACGCCAATTCGTTCTTGCTGATGTAATACTCTATAGACAGCAGTACGACAAGAGTTGAATAGGAAGCGTGTGGATATGACAAGACAAGCTAACAAGAAGAGAAGGCCTAGCCCCGACTACAAGATTGGTGATCTCATCAAAATTCATCAATCTGCCTTCTCTAGGGAATCTCAGTATTCCAAACTCGAACCTATCTTCCTCAGTCCTTATCCTGTCTCTGCAGTGTACCCGAATATCGACAACTATACTATTAGCACTCCGTTAGCCTCCTCCGGACATATCAAAGTCCATACTTCTCTTCTTGCTCCTTGGCTCAATAATCCTGATTATCTCTTCCCCTAGTGGGCCTTCACAAAGCCCGGTCCTGTTGAGCAGGATACTATTGGCCCTAGGTATGTGTTTGAACGAATCGTCAAACACACAGTCAAGAAGAATGGTACAATGTTGTACCTTATCAAATGGGAACGTTGGGGTAATAAAGACAATACTTGGGAACCAGTTGGAAATATTCCAGCTAATGCATTGCAAAAGTATTGGGAAAGTCTCTCTTAGACCGGTAAGCAGCAGAAGAAGCATAAGTATAGGCATGGAGCTAAGTGATGGGTATAGTGGATATAGCTCAAGGTTTCTTTCAGGTATAAGTATTATTTAATTCATTTTTTTTTTCTTTCCTAACTCATAGCCTGTTTTTTCTAGGAAGGGATTTTCTAAAAAGGGAAGGATGTAAGGAATATATATGTTTTTTGTTTTATCTCCTATTTCCGCTCAGAAGTGTTTTCTTATATTTGTGTTCATTCTTATTTAGGTAATTCCCTTAGAAGGATTAGTATATGGATTACTCGTTTGTTAGTTATATTTTCTTTAGCATGGTTTATCTTTCCTTTTCTCAGCTATTACGTGCTCCCAGTACATCATAGGAATAGTCAGGCACTAACTATTCCTCCTCCTGTTCCAGCTACCTATTCCAGTCGGTAAGCTGATGTTATGTTTATTATTTTGTTTCTTTCTACAACCTTGTTTCTATTACATTCTCTGGTATCATCTATGATACTAAACGTATCAATAATGAGCCTTCTTGTATCCATAATGATCTGGTATTATTATGACTCTTAATGATTGTTTCTCGAATGAGTTTCTCTAAGACATATTGCCTTAGGATTCAGTTTCTATAAAAGACCTGATTTCTGCGGCCTCTAGTTAGGACAGATCTCTTTCAGTACCTTCTAGTCTAGAAACATTAGAATATATAAGCTACACTAGTAATATTCTTGTTCTTGCCTCTTTACCCATGACTAGACACCTCCCTCCTCTCTCTACAATTATACTTGCAGTTTGCTGCCTTCTAGGACTCCTATATAGGACTTAGAGATAGTATCAACTGCCTATACCACGTTAGTAGAGCTGTGCTCCCCCGGGAACACCTCTACTAACTTGGCCCATACTTATAATGAGTAGACTTTGATAGAAGACAAATTATATAAATATTATGATACTAGCAAAAAGTTTCTTGTATCTATATTATACTGAGGCTACTGAGACAAATGTTCCAGCACGTGCACCCCGTGTGCAACTAGATAAAGCAGGAATGAGCTCTGTAGCTCAATGTCAAGCTATTGCATTTGTAGTAATGCGGATTTGCAGAGTAATTTCAAGAGTATGAATGGGGTTTAATGTGCGCCCACTTGCGCTTGGGACCATGCTGATCTGTGAATACAAGGTTGAGTTTATAATCCTGGTCAAATTTAATTTGGTATCCCTAATGAGTTTCTGGTTTTGTTGGTAGGGCCTGGCCCATTCTGCCTGCATGATCAGAGCCTGTATTCAATTCTCAGTAGCTCCGTAAAGGGCTAAAAACGAATTTTCCTCTAGCATAGCTGGATATAGACAGTTCAAAAAAAATGTGACTTCTTGGCTTTAAAAATTTGGTGACTTCTTGGCTTAATAAATGTGACTTCTTGGCTTAATAAATATGGTGACTTCTTAGATTAAAATTTCGCGCTACTACTGGGATTGAGAACACAGGCGTGGGTTTTGGCGGTTTTTTCTTTTTTTTTTGATGCTCCCCCTCTCAATGCTCCACGCTCAACACTCCTACTCAACGCTCTATGCTCAACGCTCCATGCTCAACGCTCCACGCTCAACGCTCCACGCTCAACACTCCACGCTCAACGCTCCACGCTCAACGCTCCACGCTCAACGCTCCACGCTCAACGCTCCACGCTCAACGCTCCACGCTCAATGCTCCACACTCAACGCTCTACGCTCAACGCTCCACCACGCTCAATACTCCACGCTCAACGCTCCATGCTCCACGTTCTATGCTCCACCACGGTCAACGCTCCACCACGGTCAATGCTCTACCACGGTCAACGAGCTCTCTCTAACATAGTCTAAATACCTTTGTTATAGAATCTGCCTATGACGGCTCCCAACAGCAGCAGCAGTCCCACTGCTCCCACTTCCGCTCCTACCACTCCAAGTGATCTCACCACTTCTATAGCTCTCACCACTTCCACTTCCACTTCCACTTCCACTTCCGCTTCCGCTTCCGCTTCCGCTTCCGCTTCCGCTTCCGCAACCACAACCACTTCTGCTTCCGCTTCTGCTTCCACTTCTGCTTCCACTTCTGCTTCCACTGCTCTTACCAGTTTCTCCAAATCTGTTCTTCTTCATAATAAGTATTTTGAGAACTGCTTGGATCACTTGGTTACCAGTAGTGCTTTTAACAATGATTACCCGCGGAGGGCAAAGGGGTTAAGAGCACATATAAAGCGATGCTTAGAGTCTTGGGAATTCTTGCGAAAAGATCGAATATATTGGGAAGCTTCTATATTAATTTCTATATTGAAATGGTCATTGAAAAATAGTCGAGGTATGTTCTCTTAGTTCTAATATGAGATGCACTTTCACTTATCAAATTACAAGGTCAATATTCTTTGCCTATCATGCAGAATTCCAAACTGTCTACCTTTCGCAAGTTTAAATCAGGATCTGAACATTTGAAGATTCGTGACAAAGATAGTTGTTTGCTAGCATATCGCTTAAAAATTCCTTTTTTTTTGGTTGACGGTTTGGTTGAATCTCATGAGCTATTACCCGAACTTGAGATACATCATCAAAGAAAAATTGATCCCCGTGGAGAATTTCCTATTCGACACTATGCAACTTGGGCAGATAGTAGTTTGGATATCTTTTATAGCAAAGACTATCTAACTCAACAACCTGCTTCTGGAAACTGGATTGAAAGAAATAAATCTCTTTGGAGATATCTTGGGGATCGTTTGAAGCTAATAATACCCGAAGCTTACAATAAGCTAACTAATATCAATCTTCCCGAGCCACTTGAGTTATTATGCAATCCTTGGTCAGGCACCGCAATTAATCAACAAATGACACCAGACAGCATTCTACAGCATCATCAAGATTGGAAAGATATTAAATCTGTTCCTAATGCTATTATACCCTATAGAAATTATCAGGGTGGAGATTTGGTTTTGTGGCAAGCGAAGTGTATAATTGAACTTCAACCCGGTGATATTCTTTTATTTATGGGTTCTTTAATTTGTCATGGTAATACTAAGATTACTTCTGGAGTTAGGAATAGTGTCAATTTGTTTACACA
>ML121666.1:18862-32788 GCA_003788615.2 Terfezia boudieri ATCC MYA-4762
CTCAGGAGATTCTTCAAGACTTTTGGACAACCAGAAGCTTAGAAGATACATTCAAGAGACATCGAACAACAAGAGGAAGATAAGGACCTCGTACTAGAGATGAAACTCGAGCTCTCATACAACAAGAACGAGATCGAGTCCTAAATCAGACGAACCCTACCGAAATATACACCAATGCCAACATACTCAAAATGCATAAAATTCTGGGAAGAATGGAAGCGAGAAAGGCAGAAGAATAAACTATAAATATAGTAAATCCTTCTAAGTGGGGAAGTGTAATAAGGAAGCTTATTGTCTTGTATTTCATATCATGTATTTTCTATATTTATTGCATTATTATGTAACTAGCATTCACGATCGAAGGGCTAGCCTTCGTCCACCCTCAGCAACTGCCGGATTCGGTAGTTCAACTGCCACGGAATTTGCCACGGTAAATTCCATGGAACTTGCCGTTTCGTGGACACCCTCTTGGGCTCCACACCCTCCTGTATGGCACACCCTCCTCTGGAGGTGTGCCAACCATCATTATGTATTTCCTTAGTCATTAGGGTCTCTGAACAGCTATATAAAGGCCGCTGGATCCCCTCTGGAATCCATCACTCTTCAGACAACCCGAGCAGCAGCAATCAGATAGATAGCATAATTCCAAACGAAGATTACACCTGTTATATTATTGTTCCTTATGGAACACCCCTCTTAGTACTCAATCTACCCTTCTGAGGCACTCCCTCAGCAGAACTGGCATACACAAACATCCGTCCCCAAGCGGATATAGATTGTATAAACGGTACCGAATGACTACTGTCTAGTATCATTCATTACACTCAGGGTTGTTCGATTCAGTTGCGGCTTTGGTTGGGTTCTGGAAGTTGTTCTCAGGGTATTGTGCATATGCTGCATAAAAAGGAGTGAGTTTAGTACTAGAGTAGAGAGTGTTATTATAACAAAACTCGGCAAATGGTAATAACTCGACCCAGTTATCCTGATTCCAACAGCAATACGTCCATAGATAATGCTCTAGGGTCTGGTTAACTCGTTCGGTTTGACCATCCGTCTAGGAGTGATATGCTGAGGACTTATCCAACTCAACTCCTAATAACCACATTACTTCTATCCAAAATGAACTAGTAAATACCGAATCCCTATCCGAAACAACCCTCTTAGATAGCCCATGCAATCTCCAAACCTCCTTGATAAATATCCCAGCCAACTCTTTTGCCTTCTGGTTCTTTAAGGGAATGAAGTGTAACATCTTAGTAAACCTATCGACAATAACCCAGATTTGATTATACCTTTTAACTAGTGGTAAATCAGTAATGAAATCCATCGAAATATGTTTCCATGGCCCATAGGGTATAGGAAGTGGTACGAGCTTGCCATATTTCTTGTGTCGAGCCGTCTTATTTCGTTGGCAAGCATCATATGTACGAACATATTCTCGCACCCAGTCTTCCATCTTGGGCCAGTAGTAATTTCGTTTCATCAACTGGAGGGTTTTATCACGTCCGAAATGTCCTGCAACTTTAGCATCATGACTTTGGAAAGCCACTTTCAACTTAAGGGAGTTGTTGTCAGGTATATATAAGTGACATTCGTAGGTTACTATGTCATCCTCCAAACCAAAGTGCTCTAGGCCAGGGTACTCTTTGCCAAACTTCAATGCATTCCGAATACCTAACTACTTATCATCTTTGGGGCCAGCCTCTTGGATTTCCTTTGACCAGTTCGATTCTTTTGTCTGTGAGGCCTTCACTACTATAATTTGGCGCATTACTAGGGTCTCCTCACTCATGCCTAGTTGGAATTGACTAGGTTTGAACATCCGAATCATGTGGTCCTGCTTCTCTCCCCCTTCTTTAAGGTTAGGATCTACCTAACGGGAAAGTGCATCTGCCTTACTATTCTTATCACCTGGGTGGTAGATGATTCTAAAATTGAACTGGCTTAGTATTTCCGCCCATCGTGCCTGCCTTCGATTGAGTATCTTAGTGGAATTAAAATACTCAAGGTTCTTGTGATCCGTATATACAATTATCTCCTCTAGAGCACCCATTAAGAAATGTCTCCATTCTTGGAAACAATTCACAATTACAACCATTTCTTTGTTATGGACGTCGTAATTAAGCTCTGCTGGGATGAAGCATTTCGAATAGTATGCTACTGGGTACCAACGACCATCTGGTTCCTTTTGAGATAGAATACCAGCCTTAGCTAGATCAGACACATCTGTCTCAATCATTTTTGGTCTTTTGGGATGATAATGGCATAGTATTAGAGCCATGGTGAACCTATATTTCAACTCATCGAAGGCCTGCTGACACTGCTGTGTCCAATTCCAAGGAACCCCATTATGCATTAGTGTCTGAATCGGCAATACCAAACTACTAAAGCCTTGAATAAACCAGCGATAGAAATTAGCAAAACCAATAAATCTTTGCACCTCTTTGATGTTTCAAGGAGCTTGCCATGCGAGGTTATCCTCGACTTTCTTCTGACCCATTTGTATCCTCTTTGTACGAACTTTAAATCCCACGAATTCAACTTCTGGAATATGAAAGATATACTTATCTATATTAACACAAAGATTATTTTCCATTAACTTCTGCAGTACCCAACGGATGAGCTCAACATGTTCTTCCTCTGTTTGAGTGTATATGAGGATATTATTAATGTATACAACTATTTCTCGATCAATTCGTTCCGAAAGAATATTGTTAACATGTTATTAGAAAACCGATGGGGCATTGGTAAGCCCAAAAGGCATTACCGTGTATTCATATAGACCATATCTAGTTTTGAATGCCATTTTCCACTCATCTCCTGCTGCTATTCTGAGTAGATTAAACCCGAGTTTGAGATTGAGCTTAGAGAAAACCTGTAACGTTCCAACTTGTTCCATTAGAGTAGTTATAAGTAGTAGGGGATACTTGTCTTTTTTGGTTATGGCATTGAGCCCTCTATAGTCTATGACTATTCAGAGCTTACCACTGGGTTGTTTGGCGAAGAATATAGGAGCGCCAGCACTGCTTTTGCTCGGTCTTATCTTACCAGTTCGGAGTATCTCATTAAGGTATTATTTGAGAAGCTCCAGTTCATCAGGGGAGAGGGGGTATAGCTTTCCTAATGGGGGATTCTTTCCTTCTTCCAGCTCAATTGTCATGTCTTGAGGACCATGTGAGGGAAGAGCTGATTGTAACTCCTTTCCAAAGATTTTGACAAAATCCTTGTACTGAGTTGGCAACCGACCAGCAAGCTCTTGTAGGTTTTCAGTAGCTATTATTTTCATAACCTTGCGTACATCTCCATCAGTGAACTTCTGATAATCCCATTCCTCTATCTCAATCAGTCCAACATATCGAGCCTGTTCAAGGACCTTATCAAACTCAGTGAAATCTATAACCTCCTCAATTTCCAACAGTCTTTTTAGTTCGAGCCCAAAAGGAGCGGTAACTCACAACTTATCACAGTTCTCCATGATCCAATCTATTCCCAAAATGAGTGGAAGGCTTGGTTCGAGGCACGCAACCTCCGTCATCAAGTCCAATTTCTTGTTTCGTCCCGATCTTGCATCTGGGACTTCTATCTTCAGGTTCTGAACCTGAACTGTACCAGACCTCTTGAGAATCGAGACATCAGCGCTCTCTAATCTCAGTCTGTTCTCCCTCTTAACCCAAGGCAGCATCATCTGTTCAACAAAATCCGAATCGAAAATCGTAGCTTCTGCACTCGTATCAACCAAAGTGTTAATAGAAAGATCACGTTTATTTCCTCCATACATCCAAGATAAATTAATAGGAATAAGAAACTTCAATCCTTCACGCTTCAATACCTTAGCCCCTGATTTTCCTGCCAAAGAGAGATCCTTAATTCTATCCAAAGAAATATCCGGCACTGCCACCTTTCGTGGTCTTTTTTCGAGAGCGCTTATAAGAGGAGCTACCTCACCATTAGCTTTTCTTTTTGTCCCTTTTTTTGCGTTTTTGTTTGATAAAGAAAGAGAAGAAAAAGCAGAAGAAGATAAATTATAAGAAACAGAACTAATCAAAACAGGGTCAATATCTATCGGTTCCCCTTCATGTTCTTCCTTCCAACTGCCAACAGAGATGCCTTTCTTAACCATGCAAATAGAAAACCAATCCTACGAGACTATCTGACTCGATGTACTAGATAGCCCACGCCCCTAACAATCCGAGTTTTCCCCATAATCCAACTTATCCTCACTAATAATATGCTCAAACTGAACTTCAAGTGGCGCTACTACAGCCGCTCCTGCAGACACTATCGCCACTTTCTTAGTTTCCTCCTTTGCCTTACCCTTCCCCTTATTCTCTACCAATGGTTTCCAACCTGCAGTACAATCCTTCATCATGTGCTCTTTATTTCCGCACTTGATACACTGTCTATCCTTTTTTCGAGCCTAGTGCACAGAATAAGTGACCTTATCTTCGCCTGGTTCTTTCTCTTTGTTGGTGGAGGAAGTATTGGACTGCGTTCTCGCCTTAGTCTCATACTTCTTGGTCTTCTGCTGTGGCTTGGTGATCCGATCCTTGAGATTATCAGATTTCTTCTCGGTAGTTTTAGGGGTCTAGGTCACATCCTTCTTTATCCCAGTAGTTTGCTCCTTCAACCTATATAGGTTTTGCACACGTACCTCTCTTCCTTTCTCGTATTCCACCTGAGACCCAGCATTTGCAATAGCTTGAAAGCACATTTCCATGCTAGCTGGTACCTTATCGAGAATGTCCTTATCTGTACTACCTTGAACCATGTATGCTCGTATCTCAGGTTGAATCGTGCTAATTAGGTGCTCCCAGAGCTGTTCATATAATAGTTCCGCTACCAACTGATGAACCCTAACTCTAGCAATGAACTCCTTTGTCAACTCCCCTTTCTTCTGGTATTCTTTGAGTAAAGAAACCTTTGCATCCCTTTGTTCATGTTGATTCTGGTGGGTATTAATAAATTCCTGCTTGAAGGTATTAAAGGTATCCCACTCAATCACTCCTGACTTCGGATCTGGGGTTTGCTTATGCTGGTTAGCACAATACTATGTACTGGCCCCCTCGGTTAGTAGATCAGCTACGAATAAGATCTTGTCACTATGCGTCTGGTAGGTTTGGGGTATACGAATAAAGATATGGTTAACCTTCATCAGGAATTCTCTGAGCTTGCTAGAGGTACCATCGAACTTAGATGATAGAGGAAGATTTCGAGGTTCTTTTCGCTCTATAGGTGTGCACTGTGGAGGAGGTACTGGTAGTGGAACTGGAGGTGGGACTGGAGGTGGAACTGGAGGTACAGGTGGTGGGGGCGGAGGGGGTATCAATCCTTGAATACCTGGAATAATGAACTCTGAGTCTTCAGGATTAATAGATTGAGTTCTTGTAATAAGAAAGCTTATTGTCTTGTAGTTCATATCATGTATTTTCTATATTTATTGCATTATTATGTAACTAGCGTTCACGGTCGAAGGGCTAGCCTTCATCCACCCTCATCAACTGCCGTATTCGGTAGTTCAATGGCCACGGAATTTGCCACGGTAAATTCCATGGAACTTGCCGTTTCGTGGACACCCTCTTAGGCTCCACACCCTCCTGTATAGCATACCCTCCTCGGGAGGTGTGCCCACCATCATTATGTATTTCCTTAGTCATTAGGGTCTCTGAACAGCTATATAAAGGCCGCTGGATCCCCTCTGGAATCCATCAGTCTTCAGACAACCCGAACAGCAGCGATCAGATAGATAGCATAATTACAACCGAAGATTACACCTGTTATATTATTGTTCCTTACGGAACACCCCTCTTAGTAATCAACCTACCCTTCTGAGGCAATCCCTCAGCAGAACCGGCATACACAAACATCCGTCCCCAAGCGGATATAGATTGTATAAACGGTACCGAATGACTACTGTCTAGTATCATTCATTACATTTTTTTTAACATCCAAAGTTAATCTTTATTAAATAAACCCTTACATCCAAGGCTTGATCAACATTAGGATACTTTATATTGCATCACGCAAATTAAACAATCGACTTTATATCAATATGGAGTTAGTTTTAGCCTTCTTCTACCACCAGCGTCAGAAGAATTCTATGACCAGCATACCTATAATTTGTGAGAAATTTTAAAATTTGTGCAAACATTAGGTATAGCTCAAGAGTATCATCCAGAAGATACCAAACTCTTAATGGAAGCGGCAATCAAGCATTATCTTTGGACAACAAGATATCCATTCAAGGAAAGAGATTTGGAAATGAATGCTTTTCTAAGCAAAGAATTAAGGAAACCACCCGTGCCTCTACTGAAAGAGCCACATTGGGTAACAAAGGAATGGGATGATATTATGACCTTTATGTTAAGTGGTATACATCTAGAAAAGAGTACACTTACTGCGGAGAATCTGTTTAATCCTAGTAAAGGTATGCCAGGAGCATTCGCAAGAACTCCGAAGAATAAAGGCAAAGGTAAAGAGCCTGCAAAAGAATCCGCAAAAGGAACAGGAAGTTCCGATCCTCCTCCCCCTCTACCAGACGAATCAGGTGATAAGGGACAACAAGAAGAACAAGAAGAAACTGGAACGGACTGTCCACAACAACAAGCGGCAGAACGAGGTAATCCAGACGATAGCGGAGATGATAGCTCTGATTCAGATGAGGCATTGTCAGTAGCTAGTCAACCAGCAGCCAGAATAACACGGAGAAGCAAGTCAGTAGAATATCAACAATGGGAATCTACCACTGGCATGATCACCACCGGAAGTCATAAAGTTTCAAAGAAACTTAGAGGAATCAAGCTGGATGCACGAGAGAAACTGGACGGAAGTGATAAAAGATTTAAAGACTCATAGTATTATGATACGTGGGCAACAGCAGTTCAGTGGTGGTTGAAAATCAAAGGAATTGATTTGGAGAGTATGGAAGCAGTGGAAATTATCGGATTTCTACTCAAGGGGAGCACCTTGGTTACTTATAACCAGTATCTGAGAGATAAAGAGAAGGACGCAAATTTCTTTGGCTTTATACTGGTACTCAGAGATTTTCTGATACTATCCACTAGCAAGGATATTTTATGGAAGCAATGGGAAACAGCTATACCATAAAAGGACGGACGACATATGGGAATTAAACAGTTTGCCAACTGGCTCACTGAAATGCAGATTAAATTAATCGATAAAAGCGGGAAGCAGTCGATATCAGGGGAAGTAAAGAGAAGGAAGTTTCTCAATCATTTACCTGTATATATGTCGGCCACTCTAATTCCTCTAATTAAAGAGGATTGGACATATGATCAGCTGGTACACCAAGCAGAGTCATATGAGGCATCAAAGAAGGATATTGCCCCACCACACACACCAAGTGGACAACAGAAGCAACATCAAAAAATCGTTCAACAAGGATCGAAATTCTCACCAGGATTATTATCGACAAAAATCAGGTTTTAATCCTAGCAACAAGCCTGTCAACAAAAGCAATAACGAAAAGCGTAAGGATTCAGATTGGGACACCATCACTAAGAAATTGGATCAGAAAACGAAAATGCAACTGATCAGGGATAAAAAATGTTTATGGTGTTGGAACCCTGGTCACTCCTACAAGGAGTGCAGGAAGCGTCAAAATAAAGTACCCATGCGTACTGCAGCACAGGATTTAAGCCTACCTGCATCGAAAATCAGCAAGGATAAAATCAAGGAACGACCCTTGTTAGCCCAGACCCTGGACTACAATAAAGTTTTTGTTAGAGCAAATGGACACCCTGCTCTAGCACTGGTAGACCTCCAAACGAAGGGAGGAGACCTAATTAATTCTCAGTTTGTACACTTGTACAATATTCCTACAAAGAATATTGAGAAGGTATCTTTGGGTACAGCTATCAAAGGCTCCAAAGCAACCATTGAAAAATCGTGTACAATAACATTAGATTGGATAGAATATGTAGAAGAACGTACCTTCTATGTAATGCACTTGTCAAAATGGGACATGATATTGGGAGAGCCAGCTCTTTCAAAAGTCCGCGCTATTATTCCTGCGCACCAGGAACCAGTTACTATCCAACCGGAAGATATTCCTAGGTTTGCGTTGAGCACATGGAAGAAATCCAGCGCAATGGAACATGGTATAAAGTCAACGTACCTAGAAGTATCATGTGAATCAGTTACAGATTATAGTGAACCAGAGAATTGGGAAAATATCAGTGATGCGGAAGATACCGAAAATGAACAGGGCTTTTCAACAGCCGTTTCATCCATAGAGAAGCAATTTAATCCAGTAACGGAATTTCCCAAATTATTTCCCAAGGAAATACCATGGGATTTACCGCCCTTAAGGAAGGTCAACCATACCATCAGACCTAAACCTAGAGCTACATGGTTACCAAAATGGAGACCATCAGGATATTGATTTACATAGCAAATAAACGATAAAATCACTGAGGAAGAGAAAACAGGACGAATCTACCGAGTCGAGAATGATACCAACACGGTAGTTATGTTCACTATACCTAAAAGAGATAAACTGGAAGAAGCCAGATTTGTTAATGACTGTCGAGACCGGAATCTAGCAGTGGAACCTGATCACACCCCCCTACCAGATATAAATAAATTTATTGAACTAGTAGTGGAGAAATCCTTTTGGTCAAAAATAGATTTAGCAGACGGATTTTTTAACATCAGAAACGATGAGGAATTAGAGAAGCATTCTACTTTCCTAACTCACCGAGGGTACTACAGAAGTAAAGTTATGCAACAGGGAGACCAGAATGCACTGGCTACTATGGTCAGAGTTATGAATGAAATATTCAAAGATATGATTTATAAGGATATAATAATTTATATCGATGATATTATAATCTTTACTAAGACGTATAAGGAACATGTAGAGGTTCTCAAGAAGGTTTTACAGCGTCTACAGGATGAGAAGTTCTATCTCAAAGAAACCAAGTACCAATTTTTCACAAAAAAATTGGAGATTCTAGGTCATGTACTGACCGCAGATGGACTTCATACAGATCCAAAGAAAAGAACCACCATATTGACATTTCTAACTCCAAAGAGAAAACGGGATTTAAGAGGGTTTCTAGGAATCATCAATTATCTAAGTCGTTTTATTCCAGATCTAGCTTCGTACGCAAGTACGTTGTCAGAACTACAGGGAGAAACGAGGAAATGGGAATGGACAGACACTCATAATACAGCGTTTGAAAAACTAAAGGAACTCGTGAATTCACTACATGTTTTAAAACCTTGGAACCATGAGTCGACTGATCCAAAATATTTAGTTTGTGATGCAAGTGATGTAGGATTGGGGTCTTAGATCGGCCAAAGACCATTAAATCAAATCAGACCATCTTGTTTTCACTCTCGAAAATTTAATCCAGCTCAATTAAATTATCCCACCTTCCAAAAGGAATTGTTGGCAATTATTGACTCATTAAAATTTTTCAAGGCTCAGCTGAGAGGTTACAAATTTACAATCCTTACCGATCACAAACCATTGGTTACATTCCACACTCAAGCACTGTCTAGCCAGAAGCTCAGACGATGGCAAGATTATCTAATGGAATTTGACTGTACTATCCAGCACACCGCAGGAAAGGAAAATTTGATAGCAGACGCTCTATCCAGGAAGTATAAATATCAAGATATTCCCACCACAGAGGACGATTATATCTCCACCAATATCGATCCTCCGAACATTACCTATCCTCCTCATATTTATACCAATGCTATAACTACCTCTCGGAAAGTGACTCCACAAGAAAAAATCATTATTCCAGAGAAAATGGTTTCTCGTAGAGCTATTAACTTTAAGCATGTCGACTGCGACTACAACAAGTGTCGTGGAAGAGTGGAAGTGGCAGGACACCACTACTCTTGCCCCTACCTCGACGATGAGAACCAGACAGAAACCGAGGATACCGAGTATGACATGGTGAAGGATAAGGATTCTTCTTCAGAAGAAGAGGCCCTCACGGAAATTCTAGAAGAGATATTTGAATGGTATGATCGAGTACCCAAACCAGAACGCAAGCCTCTAACAGAACTTGGACTTAGATTTGTTCCTCTCAGCAAGGAACAACTCGAAGAAATATCCAAGGGGAAAGTAAAAGTGGAGGCAATGGCACCAGATATCTCTACCCCCGAAATCGAAATCGAAATAGCATTCAGATTGGATGCTGCTCTCGCGCACTACCTATAACATTGCAAGGAACATTGGTCTTACTGCAAAGACTACTATTGTCCAGCACATGGAAGCTCACATCAAATGAGCAATAGATATTTTGATATTACCCAGTGTGCTATTTGTGGAGAAAAAGGACATAGCAGCTTGACCTGTATCTTCTTGGATACAGTTCTTATAAAGAGAAAGGAATACCTCAGGACTATAGTTAAGCAGCTGAGTGACAAACTAGAGTCCAAAGGTGCTGTCATCGTACCACCTCCACCTCCACCTCAACCTATACCAGTCGAGCTTTTCCAGACCTCTAATGGGGTTATGACCTACCGCCAACTAGAGGAAGCTCTCAAAAATGCACCAATTGCACCTCAACAACCGTGGAATCCTCTACAACCTCCAGTAGCGAGCAGTAGCAATGCAATCCAGATCGAAACTGCAGCAGTCACTACTCGTTCCCAAAAGCGAGTAGCAATCGAGGAACGACCAATTCTCATTCCCATGCCAAAGTACAAAGGTCCCAGGCAACGCTGTGATTTTTGTAAACTCCCAGGACACAACTCCACCACTTGTGAAAAGAAGAAGCCTACTATCTATGATTTCAACCATCGTATTGAGCCAACACTCAACAAGCTCATTGACGACAAGCACGTCAGCGACGGTTGGGAAGACAACAAGGACTACTATATCATTCAATGGTTGGACTAGGGAGAAGGAATGAAGGCAGCATACCAAGCGTGTATGAAGGTATATCCAATTTAGAAGGAACACTATGATTCAATAGTGCAGCAGAAGGATCATAGGAAAAGAGACGGCTTTTTGTATGTCAAGAAAATATAGGGACAATGGAGATTAGTCTTACCTAGCACTTTCAATATCAAAGGTAAGAACTATCTCGAACTAGTGATAAATGAAGCACATGAAGTAACAGCTCATGGTGGAATCGAAAAAACCATGAGATACCTTACTGACCGATATCAATATCAGTCCTTTGCAGAAGCGGTTAAGGATTATATCGGTAGGTGTGATACTTGTCAACGGACAAAGTATTCTAATAGAGCACCTCTCGGGCAAGTAACGTCTTTACATGTACCAGAGAGGCTATGGACGAATATATCAATGGATTTTCTTAAGTTAGTACCTGTTTTTACGAAATGTTCTATCCTGTATCCGAATATTCCTGTTGAAGAAGAACATATTATTTGTATTTCTCGACTTTGGATGATTGTCGATAGACAATCAGGATTCAAATTTCTTATTCCTGTACCAGACAATTTTACAGCAGAACAATGTACTGCTACCTTTGAGACTCATGTAGTCCCAATTATGGGATATCCTTTTTGTATTGTTTTTGATCGAGACACTCTTTTTATGCCAAATCACTTAAAGTGAGTGGACAAGGAATAAAGGAATCAAACTCGAACCAAAAACTGAATACCACCCAAAAGGAGATCCCACAATTTGAAATCATTAACAAGGAAATCTCAAAAGTAGCAGTATATTGTTCTGCTGTAAAATTGTCTGGTACAGGAATAAGAAATTTAAATCCTGATTGTCTATCGACAATCGTCCAAAGTCGAGAAATACAAATAATATGCTCCTCTTCAATAGGAATATTCGGATACAGGATAGAACACTTAGTAAAAACAGGTGCTAACTTAAGAAAATCCATTGATATATCCGTCCATGGCCTTTCTGGTACATGTAAAGGCGTTACGTGCCCGAGAGGTGCTCTATTGGAATACTTTGTCCGTTGACAAGTATCACAACTGCCGACATAGTCCTTAACTGCTTCTGCAAAGGACTGATATTGATATCGGTCAGTAAGGTATCTCATGGTTTTTTCGATTCCACCATGAGCTGTTGCTTCATGTGCTTCATTTATTACTAGTTCGAGATAGTTCTTACCTTCGATATTGAAAGTACTAGGTAAAACTAATCTCCATTGTCCCTGTATGTTCTTGACATACAAAAATCCATCTCTTTTCCTATGATCCTTCCGCTGTACTGTTGAATCATAGTGTTCCTTCCAGATTGGACATACCTTCATACACGCTTGGTATGCTGCCTTCATTCCTTCTCCCTGGTCTAACCATTGAATGATATAGTAGTCCTTGTCGTCTTCCCATCCATCACTGACGTGCTTGTCGTCGATGAGCTTGTTGAGAGTTGGCTTAATCCGATGGTTGAAGTCATGGATAGTAGGCTTCTTCTTTTCACAGGTAGCCGAGTTGTGTCCTGGGAGTTTACAAAAATCACAGCGTTGCCTGGGACCTTTGTACTTTTGCATGGGAATAAGAATTGGTCGTTCCTCGATTGCTACTCGCTTTTGGGAACGAGTAGTGACTGCTGCAGTTTCGATCTGGATTGCATTGCTGCCGCTCGCTACTGGAGGTTGTGGAGGATTCCACGGTTGCTGAGGTACGATTGGTGCATTTTTGAGAGCTTCCTCCAGTTGGCGGTAGGTCATTACCCCGTTGGAGGTCTGGAAAAGCTCGACTGGTGTAGGTTGAGGTGGAGGTAGAGGTGGTATGATGACAGCACCTTTGGACTCTAGTTTGTCACTTAGCTGCTTAACTATATAATAACTGGCTATTGTGGAATAAATTCTATTTTTGTGACGTCTTCTTAGTCCTGAGGTGTTCCTTCCTCTTTATAAGAACTGTATCCAAGAAGATACAGGTCAAGCTGCCATGTCCCTTTTCTCCGCAAATAGCACACTGGGTAATATCAAAATATCTATTGCTCATTTGGTGAGAGCTTCCATGTGCTGGACAATAGTAGTCCTTGCAGTAAGACTAGTGTTCCTTGCAGTGTTGTAGATAGTGGGCGAGAGCAGCATCCAATCTGAATGCTGTTTCGATTTCGATTTCGGGGGTAGAGATATCTGGTGCCATTGCCTCCGCTTTTGCTTTCCCCTTGGATATTTCTTCGAGTTGTTCCTTGGTGAGAGGAACAAATCTAAGTCCAAGAACTGTTAGAGGCTTGCGTTCTGGTTTGGGTACTCGATCATACCCTTCAAATATCTCTTCTAGAATTTCTGTGAGGGCCTCTTCTTCCGAAGAAGAGTCCTCATCCTTCACGATGTCATAATCGGTGTCCTCGGTTTCTGTCTAGTTCTCATCGTCGAGGTAGGGGCAAGAGTAGTGGTGTCCTGCCACTTCTGATCTTCCATGACACTTGTTGTAGTCACAGTCGACATGCTTGAAATTGATAGCTCCGCGGGAAACTATTTTCTCTGGAATAATGATTGTTTCTTGTGGAGTAACCTTCCGAGAAGTAGTTATAGCATTGGTATAAATATGAGGAGGATAGGTAATGTTCGGAGGATCGATGTGGTGGAGATATAATCGTCCTCTGTGGTGGGAATATCCTGATATTTATACTTCCTGGATAGAGCGTCTGCTATCAAATTTTCCTTTCCTGCGGTGTGCTGGATAGTACAGTCAAATTCCATTAGGTAGTCTTGCCATCGTCTGAGCTTCTGGCTAGACGGTGCTTGAGTGTGGAATGTAACCAATGGTTTGTGATCGGTAAGAATTGTGAATTTGTGACCTCTCAGCTGAGCCTCGAAAAATTTTAATGAGTCAATAATTGCCAACAATTCCTTTTGGAAGGTGGGATAATTTAATTGAGCTGGATTAAATTTTCGAGAGTAGAAACAAGATGGTCTGATTTGATTTAATGGTCCTTGGCCGATCCAAGACCCCAATCCTACATCACTTGCATCACATACTAAATATTTTGGATCA
>ML121666.1:48425-58525 GCA_003788615.2 Terfezia boudieri ATCC MYA-4762
TTGCTTTCGAATACTCTTGATGGTAGAATCAAATTCAACCGGGAACTACTAGCACTATTTATAATGCGCGGTGGTTGTAGATATTCTTTGATAAAATATTTTGGTGACGTACGCCCTGCCTGTCACTTTCGAATTAATTAATTCTAAATGTCATGCCATCCACACCTTTTGTTGACGCAGGTGCTATCTGCGCTCGTTGTCACAGGTTACTAACCTAAACAATGAGTATTATCCCATGTCTGCATATATACTAAAACTTCGCTTAACGCTCTCTAGCCCTATTAACGAATACCCAGCCGAAACAACTAAACTCATCTTCCGATATCCTACCAAAACTGACGATGCTATTAAGTTCTTCCTTAACAGTATCATAGGGTCATTTATTTGAGCTTCCGGCAATATTCACTTAGTAAGGTCTAGTGTCTATTGAAAAATTATTTTCAACTGCACATAACTTTATGAATAGAGAACCGTGGGTCACAAACAAACTATCATTGGTAAGGTCTTATCGCAACGAAAATTATAGAATCTTAGTTCATCTCGATACCTAACTTATTCATAGAGTTATTACCAATAGTAGGTAAACCTCCTTGTAGGCTTATTACACCTTATTAAAAGGCTAATAACTCCATGAGTTTTACTCCGATCATAAAAAGGATTTCAGAAATGGAATCAGGGCGTCGAGTAGGCCTAGATAGAACCTTGAAAATATAAATTCAGAGAACTTTTTATTTTCATCCTATCTTTGGCCCACTCCCCAAGTCGCTTCCCTTATAGTATCACCGGACGCACTTTGGTCTAAAGTACGCCCTCTTGGCTTCATTTTTTTATTTATTTTTACCGAATTATTTTCCTGCAGTTCAGGGTAATAATTCAGGTTTCAGGGTAACGCCAAGAGTTCAGGGTAATAGCTTCCAGCTAGTAGTATATATATATATAGTATATATTGATCTGGGTATAACTATAGAACCGTTATCCGGATTGTTTTGAAACTTAAACCGTAGCTCCCTCAGGGGTCTATGGACGTTCCATATGGGTTAGAACTATCTATGATAATTCTTTACCCCTCCGAGGTTCATACCCGTTACTAATAATTATCTTATAGATAAATATTAGAAACGTTTGCACCACACTACTATAAGTGTATCTAGAGTCCATATGGATATTCTAGAGTCGTTCTATGAGGGCACAAGTACCTATGGTAGGGCTGGATGTCACCCCATGACAGTACGAGCTTCCCATATTTCTTATGTCAAGCAGTCTTATTTCATTAGCAAGTATTATATATACAAATATATTCTCGTACCCAATCTTCCATGTTTGGCCAGTAGTAATTTCGTTTCATTAACTCGAGGGTCTTGTCCCATCCGAAATGTTCTGCAACCTTAGCATCGTGACTTTGGAAAGCCACTTTCAACTTAAGAGAGTTGTTGTCAGGAATATATAAGCGATGATCATAGGTTACCATGTCATCCTCCAAACCGAAGTGCTCTAGACCTAGGTATTCCTTACCAAACTTCAACGCATTCCGAATCCCTAACCACTTATCATCTTTGAGGCCAGGCTCTTGGATTTCCTTTGACCAATTTGATTCCTCTGTTCGTAAGGCTTTCACTACCATAATTCAGCGTGTTACTAGACTCTCCTCACTTGTCCCCAGTTGGAATTGACCAGGTTTGAACATCCGAATCGTGTGGTCTTGCTTCTCCCCACCTTCTTCGAGGTCAGGATCTACCTGATAGGAAAGTGCATCTGCCTTGCCATTCTTATCACCTGGGTAGTAGATGATTCTAAAATTGAACTGGCTTAGTATTTCTGCCCATCGCGCCTGCCTTCAATTGAGTATCTTAGTAGAATTAAAATACTCAAGGTCCTTATGATCCATATATACAATTATCTCCTCTAGAGCACCCATGAGAAAATGTCTCCATTCTTGAAAACAATTCACAATTACAACCATCTCTTTGTCATGGATATCGTAATTAAGTTCTGCTGGGATGAAGCATTTCGAATAGTATGCTACTGGGTGTCAACGACCATCTGGTTTATTGAAATACAGGTATATGAGAATATACTGTAGACAACAGGCAGCAGGATTCAACCAAGTATCCAATAAAGGAGAAAAGGAAGAACAGATCTAATAGGCGTATTGAGAACGTTCTGGTAGAGCTATAGAGCATAGAATTGAGGAATATATATGTGAATGCACAGTCACCAGATATTCTTAATCTGGTTGAACAACAACAAGCACCAGTTCCTCCTATTACCTTCAAAATCCCCAAAGATCTTGGTCAAGCTGCACTCAAAATCGATAATATTGATCCCCTAGTTGGTCAATCTAACTATGAGGATTGGGCTGATACTATGAAGATGGCATTCCGTGGATTAGGAACCTCTACCATAGTTATTGATGGCGTGAAACCCTCTGAAAATGCGTCCGTTAAAGAGAAAGATGCATTTACAACTCTTTCTCAATCTGCTCTTTTGATCTTAATGCAGGTTTTGAGTAAACCCATACTCAAAAAGGTTGCCAAATATGATACTCCTCATGCCATTTGGAAGCACCTACACGATACCTACTACGTTGATAATACCTTCAGTTATATTCAACAATGGAATAACTTCACTACTATTGCTTCCAAATATGATCCTACAAAACCAATTCAAGAATTCATTGATTCCTATAAACTGATTCGAAACGCTTGCATCACAAAGAACTCAATTACGATGTCCATGACAAAGAGATGGTCGTAATTGCGAATTGTTATCAACAATGGAGACATTGCCTCATGGGTGCTCCAGACCAGATAATTGCCTATACGGATCATAAGAACCTTGAGTATTTTAATTCTACTAAGATACTCAATTGAAGGCAGGCACAACGAGACGAAATACTAAGCAACACTCAATTCAAGAATCATCCACAACCCAGGTGATAAGAATAGCAAGGCAAAAGCACAATCCCGTCAGCTATATCCTAGACATCTTGAAGAAGAATCAAGAATCAAGACTCACACGATTCTAACCATCAATTGGTTAATACAACAGATAGTGCATTAACAACAACCAAAACTCCAGCGTCTAAAAAACGCAAAAGAAGCACCAATTCTAATGCAAAAGAGTCTACTGAAACTGTTAAATCAGCTAAGTGGTGTACTTATTGCAAGAAACATAATAAGACTCCATTTGAAGGTCATAATTGGACTGAATGTAGACGTCTCAAGAAGGATCAAGAGGCTAAGAAACAACAGCCAATACAAGAATCTGCATATATAACTGTGGATCATGCCTATGCAAGTGTTAGTTCTTGCTCTCTCCTAGTCTAGAAATTTGATTCTGGAGCAAGTTCTCATATGACATGTGATATAGGACAATTTGACAAAATCAAACCGCATTATGGAACTGTAGAAATAGGAGATAAAAGTATCCTATTAGCAGAAGGGATTGGCACAGTTCGTTTGAATTGTTTGCTTCCTAATGGCTCAGTTAATCCAATTGCACTTAAAAATGTCTTATATGTTCCAACTCTTTGTCATAACTTGTTTTCATGGAATTCAGTTCGTTCTAAAGGCTTTATATGGGAAGCAAGTGGAGATTATGGTCACTTGTATACAAAGAATAGAAATCTAGTTCTTGTTACAAAGTTCCATAATAATCTTCCACATATTATTGAAGTACCAAAACCAGTTGAAACTGTATATATGGCACTTTAAAATACATTTCAACAATGGCATAATGCTTTAGGACATCCATCAAAAATCGATCCAACAGTTTACCATGACGGATATATTATACCTCCTATTCCTCCTCAATTTGAATGTACAACTTGTATTTAAGCAAAATCAACATACAAAGTACTAACAACTCATGGACCATATACAACAAGACCTTTCGAAATTATCCATAGTGACTTAAGTGGTATTACATCTGTTCTTTCCTATAGAAATACATGCTATTATATCACTTTTATTAATGATTTTACATGAATAGTTTGGGTTTATTCCCTAAAAACCAAAGATCAAGCAACAACAGAAATTAATACCTTTGTTAATATAATTGAATGCCAATTTTTGTAATGAATGATACTAGACAGTAGTCATTCGGTACCATTTATACAATCTATATCCACTTGGGGACGGATGTTTGTATATGCCGGTTCTGCTGAGGGATTGCCTCAGAAGGGTAGGTTGATTACTAAGAGGGGTGTTCCGTAAGGAACAATAATATAACAGGTGTAATCTTCGTTTGTAATTATGCTATCTATCTGATCACTGCTGTTTGGGTTGTCTGAAGACTGATGGATTCCAGAGGGGATCCAGCGGCCTTTATATAGCTGTTCAGAGACCCTAATGACTAAGGAAATACATAATGATGGTTGGCACACCTCCAGAGGAGGGGGTGCCATATAGGAGGGTGTGGAGCCCAAGAGGGTGTCCACGAAACGGCAAGTTCCATGGAATTTACCGTGGCAAATTCCATGGCAGTTGAACTACCGAATCCGGCAGTTGCTGAAAGTGGACGAAGGCTAGCCCTTCGAACATGAATGCTAGTTACATAATAATGCAATAAATATAGAAAATACATGATAGGAAATACAAGACAATAAGCTTCCTTATTACACTTCCCTACTTAGAAGGATTTACTATATTTATAGTATATTCTTCTGCTATTATCGCTTCCATTCTTGCCAGAATTTTATGCATTTTGAGTATGTTAGTGTTGGTGTGTATTTCGATAGGGTTTGTCTTATTTAGGACTCGATCTCGTTCTTGTTGTATGAGAGCTCGAGTTTCATCTCTAGTACGAGGTCCTTGTCTTCCTCTAGTTGTTCCAAGTCTCTTGAATGTATCTTCTAAGCTTCCGGTTGTCCAAAAGTCTTGAAGAGTCTCCTGAATGATATTCTTGGCGTTGACCCAAGAATCATGCTTAGGAGAGTAGCCGAGCCATCTAACCTTATATTGACATTCACCAGTACGTGGTGCCGTTCTGAATTCTAATACTTTCTCAACTTCATAACGATCATCTTGTACAGGTCTAGGTTCTTTGGATTGTCTGTTTGGAAATTTAGATAGACCATTGTTTCGATAAAGTTTCAGCTTGCTGATATGGAAAGTATTATATATGAGGTTAAGGTTTGGTTGACTTAATAAATCGAGGCTATAGTTGTTTCGTTTCCAATTAGTTGATATAATAGGAAAGGGACCTAGCCATCGTGGCTTGAGTTTGTTTGAGACATTTGATAGGTTGATATTTTCTGAGGATAACATGACTTGTTAACCAGTATTGAATTTAGTCGTCATGGGTACTCGTTTATTGGCTTGAGATGCTTGAGTCTTCTTGGCGTCATAGAGATTTTGAGATGTACTACTATAATGTTCGTTTGCTGTTTTATAGGCATTGATCGGATATGGTAATATCGATACTCCGTGGTATGTATTAAATCCTAATAATGTAAGGAAAGGACTATTTTTCCTGGCGGCATTATACCTAGAGTTGCGTTTCAACTGTATCTCTGGTAATTTCTGTAGCCAGTCAAATCCTTCGATCTTACATGCTCTTGCTCCTTGCAAGATTTCTTTGTTAACAATTTCAGATTGTCCGTCAGTACGAGGGTGGTATGCAGTAGACAGTTCCAATTTGATTCCTTTATTCCTTGCCTAATCCTTAAAGTGAGTTGACATAAAAAGAGTGTCTCGATCAAAAACAATACAAAAAGGATATCCCATAATCGGGACTACATGAGTCTCAAAGGTAGCAGTACATTGTTCTGCTGTGAAATTGTCTGAAACAGGAATAAGAAATTTGAATCCTGATTGTCTATCGACAATCGTCCAAAGTCGAGAAATACAAACAATATGATCTTCTTCAACAGGAATATTTGGATACAAGATAGAACACTTGGTAAAAACAGGTGCTAACTTAAGAAAATCCCTTAGATCTTTATATTCCTTCTCTTGCAATTGACCCTTCAAACTATCTATAGTTCTTAGGTTAATTCTTTTGGTATTAACCTTCGTTAACTTAATCCAATCCTCTTCTTTTTCGGACTCTACTCCTGGAGTAGGATCCAAATTAGTATTTTTTTCTATTTGACCTTGTTGGATATTTTGGCTAAAGAGCTTACATAATTGATCCCATACTTGTATGCTCTTATTATTCCAGCTTAGCTAGTAAGGATAGAATTATCTACTCTTATTTTTTCTTTGTCGCCTTTTTTGAGTAGATTTATTCTAAAGATTAGCATTACTGCTAGTAGCCGTCAATGGATTTTCCTTTGGTTTCAACACAAGGCTTTGTGTTGTAGGATCTTGTAGTGCCGGGATTGTATCCCAGGGTATATCCGTTGCTATAGGTGCATCCGCAATAACCTGTTTTGCAAAGTCTAGAAACTTTGTTTCTGGCATTGTTACTTGTGTCACTACTGGTGGGATAATATTCTGTTTGTAGAATATTTTTAGTTTTGGGGTTGTTCCATAGTCCTCAAACGAATCAAAAAGATATACTGACTGGTCTCGCTGATTCTTTAGGACTTCCTTCTCCTTCTACTTCCATGCACTGAGCAATAGAAGTCTCGACATCCAGACCAGTGCATTCTCTTATGGTCTCGATAGTACTCCTGTGCTTCATGTACAGGATCTGTTGTTAATACTACTTCCAGTAGTACTATTGGTGTTATTGTTATTGCTGTTGATGGTTGTGGTGAAGGAGGATTTGATGAACTTATTTGTCCTTTGATAATCATAGAGACTTCCGAGTCATCTATATTATCTTCATCAAGGAAATCATATTCCTCATCATTATTGTCCTCTTCATCTTCACTAAAAGGGCAGCTTTGGTGGTGTCCGAGAGAGATTTCTCGACCGCGACACTTGTTATACTCACAATCTACATATTGGAAGTTGATGCATCCTCGTGAAACCATTTCGTTGATTGTTTGGGAGGTAGTAATAGTAGGTAGGAGAGTGAGAGAGGTAGTTATAGCATTGGTATTAATATGAGGAGGATAGGTAATGCTAGGAGGATCAATGTTGGTGGAGATATAATCGTCCTCAGTAGTAGGAATATCCTGATATTTATACTTTCTAGATAGAGCATCTGCTATCAAATTTTCCTTTCCTGCGGTATGCTGGATAGTACAGTCAAATTCTATTAGATAGTCTTGCTATCGTCTGAGCTTCTAGCTAGATGGTGCTTGAGTGGGGAATGTAACCAATGGTTTGTGATCAGTAAGGATTGTAAATTTGTGACCTCTTAGCTGAGCCTCGAAAAATTTTAATGAGTCAATAATTGCCAACAATTCCTTTTGGAAGGTGGGATAATTTAATTGAGCTGGATTAAATTTTCGAGAGTGGAAACAAGATGGTCTGATTTGATTTAATGGTCCTTGGCCAATCCAAGATCCCAATCCTACATCACTTGCATCACAAACTAAATATTTTGGATCAGTAGACTCATTATTCCAAGGTTTTAAAACATGTGGGGAATTCATGAGTTCCTTTAGTTTTTCAAACGCTGTATTATGAGTGTCTGTCCATTCCCATTTCTTCATTTCTCCCTGTAGTTCTGACAACATACTTGCATACGAAGCTAGATCTGGAATAAAACCACTTAGATAATTGACGATTTCGAGAAAACCTCTTAAATCCCGTTTTCTCTTTGGAGTTGGAAATGTCAATATAGTGGTCCTTTTCTTTGGATCTGCATGAAGTCCCTCTACGGTCAGTACATGACCTAGAATCTTCAATTTTGGTGGAAAAAATTGGCACTTAGTTTCTTTGAGATAGAACTTCTTATCCTATAGACGCTGGAGGACCTTCTTGAGAACCTCTACCTGTTCCTCATATATCTTAGTAAAGATAACGATATCATCGATATAAATTATTATATTCTTATAAATCATATCTTTGAATATTTCATTCATAACTCTAACCATTGTAGCTGGTACATTCCGGTCTCCTTATTGCATAACTCTACTTCTGTAGTACCCTCGGTGAGTTAGGAAAGTAGAATATTTCTCTGATTCCTCATCATTTCTGATGTTAAAGAATCCGTCTGCTAAATCTATTTTTGACCAAAAGGATTTTCCTACTACTAGTTCAATAAATTTATTTATATCTAGTAGGGGTGTATGGTCAGGTTCCACTGCTAGATTCCGGTCTCGACAGTCATTGACAAATCTGGCTTCCTACGGTCTATCTTTTTTAGGTATAGTCCACATAACTACCACATTGGTGTCATTCTCGACTCGGTAGATTCGTCCTGTTTTCTCTTTCTCAGTGATTTTATCGTTGATTTGCTGTGTAAATCGATGTCCTAATGGTCTCCATTTTGTTAACCATGTGGCTCCAGGCTTGGGTCGGATGGTGTGGTTGACCTTCCTTAGTGGCAGTAAATCCCATGGTATTTCCTTGGGAAATAATTAGGGAAATTCCATTACTGGATTAAATTGCTTCTCTATCGATGAAACAGCTGTTGAAAAGCCCTGTTCCTTATCGGTATCTTCCGCATCACTGATGTTCTCCCAATTCTCGGGTTCACTATAATCTGTAACTGATTCACATGATACCTCTAGATATACTGATCTTACACCATGTTCCATGGTGCTGGATTTCTTCCATGTGCTTAATGCAAACCTAGGAATATCTTCCGGTTGGATAGTAACTGGTTCCTGGTGTGCAGGAATAATGGCACGGACTTTAGAAAGAGCTGGCTCTCCCAATATCATGTCCCATTTTGATAAGTGCGTTACATAGAAGGTGCATTCTTCTACATATCCTATCCAATCCAATGTTATTGTATACAATTTTTCAATGGTTGCTTTGGAGCCTTTGATAGCTGTACCTAAAGATCCCTTCTCAATATTCTTGGTAGGAATATTATACAAGTGTACAAACTGAGAATTAATTAGGTCTCCTCCCTTCGTTTGGAGGTCTACCAGTGCTAGAGCGGGGTGTCCATTTGCTCTAATAAAAACTTTATTGTAGTCCAGGGTCTGGGCTGACAAGGGTCGTTCCTTGTTTTTATCCTTGCTGATTTTCGATGCAGGTAGGCTTAAATCCTGGGCTGCAGTACACATGAGTACTTTATTTTGATGCTTCCTGCAATCCTTGTAGGAATGACCAGGGTTCCAATACCATAAACATTTTTTATCCCTGATCAGCTACATTTTCGTTTTCTGATCCAATTTCTTAGTGATGGTGTCCCAATCTAAATCCTTACGCTTTTCATTGTTGCTTTTGTTGACAGGCTTGTTGCTGGGATTAAACCCTGATTTTTGTCGATTATAATCCTGGTGAGGGTTTCGATTCTTGTTGAACGATTTTTGACGTTGCTTTTGTTGTCCACTTGGTGTGTGTGGTGGGGCAATATCTTTCTTTGACGCTTTATATGACTCTGCCTGGTGTACCAGCTGATCATATGTCCAATCCTCTTTAATTAGAGGAATTAGTATGGCCGACATATATACAGGTAAATGATTTAGAAACTTCCTTCTCTTGACTTCCTCAGATATCGACTGCTTTCCACTTTTATCGATTAATTTAATCTGCATTTCGGTGAGCCAGTTGGCAAACTGTTTAATTCCCATATGTCGTCCGTCCTTGTATGGTGTGGCTGTTTCCCATTGCTTCCATAAAATATCCTTGCTAGTAGATGGTATCAGAAAATCTCTGAGTACCAATATAAAGCCAAAGAATTTTGCGTCCTTCTCTTTATCTCTCAGATACTGGTTATAAGTAACCAAAGCGCTCCCCTTGAGTAGAAATCCGATTATTTCCACAGCTTCCATACTTTCCAAATCAATTCCTTTGATTTTCAACCACCGCTGAACTGCTGTTGCCCACACATCATAATACTGTGAGTCTTTAAATCTCTTATCACTGCCATCCAATTTCTCTGGTGCATCCAGCTTGATTCCTCTAAGTTTCTTTGAAACTTTATGGCTTCCGGTGGTGATCATGCCAGTGGTAGATTCCCATTGTTGATGTTCTACCGATTTGCTTCTCCGCGTTATTCTGGCTACTGGTTGACTAGCTACTGACGATGCATTATCTGAATCAGAGCTATCATCTCCGCTATCGTCTGGATTACCTCGTCCTGCC
>ML121667.1:0-11234 GCA_003788615.2 Terfezia boudieri ATCC MYA-4762
TAGTGCCTTTGGCACTCCATAACTTCTATCTTATACTACATATTATGCACAAGGTTATAACCTACATACTTGCTACTATTCTATATATCTTTCTACCAGTAGTAGCTATTGTTTGCCTTATAATCTATTGTGTTAATTAGAGATAACTGGAATTAAGATCTTATCTTATCTAATCAGATCAGATCTTATCAGATTATCCTAATCCCCCTACAATACATTACACTATTTATATTACATTTAGTATTTATTTATTTATTTATTATTTATATAACCTATTTAACTTATTTATTTAAGCCGTTAGCTCTTTGTATTGCATATATTATTTATTCATTTATTTGTTTGCATCTTTGTATATTTGTTTATTTGTTTATTTATTGTTTTTTGATTTTTGTTTACTTGTTTTTTGTTTTTTGTTTTTCTGGATTTATGTTTTATTTCGTTTTATTGACTTGTCGATTATGAGCAGTATATCTCCTAAGGCACATCTTAATATCTGCTGGGGGTTACCTTAAGTGGAAGCCCTATATAGACATTAACCATAAGAAAAAAAAAATTACCTAATCCACAAGATCACCTAATCCTAAGTTGCTATCAAACGCTTAAGCTATCAGTCTATATCAGTCTAATGTGGTACCATGGGACTAAGCAGAGGGGGTGGCCAGAGTGGTCCATTCGATGCACGAATATCAGCCAGGCACTTATGGAGGTTACTTAGGGGTTGTAGCCACGATAGGTGACAGCGAGATACACACAGCCTCCCTTGCACTGGGCTCGGAGAACCTCGAGATACTAACCATCCTCTTCCGAAACAGTTTACGACGAAGAAGGCAGGGTATGATAGTTTCCCCGCCTGCACGGAATGCAGACTGGCCGGGGACCCCAGAAGAGCCAGCTCTATCACAGCGGTAAGGCAGAGAGTACTGAGTACCTACGCCTGCGGACATAGTTTGGGAAACACTTACCGTGTGACATTCGGATGTGGGAGGGTATTGCTAACATCGAACCCTTACAGGTGATGTATCAAGTTCATGGGCTGCAAGGGCCCTCCGAACTGGGGACAAAGCAATCAGGACATTCCTCTCATCAGCACCAGCTCTTAGCTTCGCAACCTGGCACGACGGGTCCAGCCCACACTTGGAACGAGATAGTAGAAAACATGATTTAGTTTCAGAATACCCCAGATGAGCTGCCTAAAACCGATCGGCAAGACAGACAATACCGAACGTGATTGCGGTGACCTAGTAGAAGACATAGACCACATGATGTGCCTATGGTTCAGGCGGAAAAGGGCTCTACTCTGCCGGGAGTCCACAGGTCTATGTGGGAGGAATTTAGGGACTGGCGGAAGGAGGCCTATTTTGAATATTTACATAGGGATTTGCTGGTAAGGTACAGTTGGGAAGGATAGAGAGCTCAGCCTAGACAGCGGAGAGCGTGGACGGAGACGACAACGGGGCTCGATGATGGTGAGTAGGGTGGAGGGAGAGGAGGGGAGAAGAGAAAGGGACCCCCATCAGGGCCCTCAGGCACACCCGATATTATCTCGGATAATGACCCCCTAAGGTCCCCCATTACGACTACCGTAAAATCTGGCGGAGAAGACTGCACTCTTATTTCCGGAGGGGCGATTTTGCCAAAAACTCTCCCTTCCCTTCGAACCGGGGAGGAATTGATCAGGACTTTCCTCTTATCAGCACCAGCTCCTGGCTTTGCAACTGGGCACGACAGGTCCAGCCCACATTTGGAACGAGATAGCCCTATCACAGAAGCATTCTACAAGACAGCAGTCTCCACTCCAGCAGAGCTTTCCTTTGGGAACAGGTACGACAGACGAACCTTCGCCATAATTAACGAACGAAACGCAATTCACCCTTAGGACTCAGACATGCTCGCAATCCTATCCGACTCCCAAGCCACCATCCGAGCAGTGGTAAACATGAGCAATGGCGACCCACCGCAATCAGGCTTGAGGCAGAGATCAATAATATGCTATGCAATACACAGAAGGACATCAAAATCGCATGAGTAAGGGGGCATACTGGAATAGAGGGGAACGAGAAGGCGGACTACCGCGGAACATACGAGTCAATCCTGGGCCAGATCAGGGGGTAACCTCGCATAGCAACGGAGGTGGGACTACGAGCAACATCCAAGGCGATCCGGAAAGAGGCAAGAACCAAGAAAGGCTTCGGCACGAGGAGGGGAGGAGGGTAGAGTGGAGCAGACAAGCTCTCTCCGCATATAGCTGGATGCGGTGCGACCGGGGCCCCCAAAAGAGTTGGCTCCACCACGTTGGCAAGTCAGATACAACCGAGTGCGGATGCGGGCACCCCCTAGAGAATGCCCATCATATTGTCTGGGATTGGGAAGAGTCATTTGAGGCCACCGAGGCCTTTTTCGAAGAAGTATACTGTATGTTGAGATAGGGCGAGGTTGTAAGACGATGGGAGGGGGAGGGGCGGAAGGGCGGGGTTTGGGTGGTGGTGATCTTGGGAGAGATCGGGAGCTTCAGCCAGGGCCCTCGGGCCCATCTGGCATTGCTGGTTAGTGACAGCAAGGGAGACCTCGAGTGATGATTCTCTTTTGTTAAGGCATATATTTGTATTTAGCGGCGGACCTGGCAGATCAACTTGCCTTGTCCAGAATCCACTCGGGGTTCTGGGTGGCTCCTCATGGACCCACGTAGGGACCGCATAGGAGTAATGAGTATTTGAAAAAAAAAAAAAAAGAATTGAGTACTTTCTTAATCATCATTAGGTTCTTAATCATAGCTACTTTGTGATGCATGGTGTACGGAATGTTAATATGAGATAGAAAGACCGTTTTCTACAAGATGTCTCAAAGCCTACGTGACACTCGATTGTGTCCGCTTTGTCGATATGGTTAGCGAGCTTTTTTTCTGGAGCCCTCGGTCCCTCTACATCAGACAAAACAAATGTAGATATTTTGTTACCCAGCGGAAGTAGTCTTAAGCAGGTAGGTGGTGGCGCCGGTGGCAGCGGCGACCAAATAATGCGGGTGAGCGAATGGAGGTCTTAATAATGACTTTGCCAGTTTTATCTTCATGGCTTCACCAATGGAGTTTCAGGGTAACAGGTGGTTGCTTCGCCAATGGACAATCCAGGCCCCCCCCCCCGAATGACCGCCCATCTCTTCCTCTTATCTCAGGAATCAGTAAACCAGGTCGAAGCAGGCCACCGTAGCCTCGTATCTCTCCTAGCGTTCTTTTCTCCAGTCCAGGCTCAGGCTGTCCAGTTCCTCTCATATCTTTCTATCACCCACTAGGAGGCCACTTCCTCATACCTATTTTTTTTTTTTTTTTTTAAAATACTCATTACTTCTATGCGGTCCCTACGTGGGTCCATGACGGGCCACCCGGAAGCCCAGGTGGATTCAGGATCAGGCAAGTTAATCTGCCAGATCCGCCAGATCCGCCGCGATCAATGAATAGATACAAATATAACAAAGAAAACTCTTAAAGCCGACCCCCATGCTGTCACTAATCGGCAATGCCAAATAGACCAGATGGTCCTGACTGAGGGTGCGGCAGAAGATAACCCCCCCCCCCCCCCCCCCGCTCTTCCGATCTGCGAAATCCTGTTCTTCACTCAGCATGCTGTATACCTCCTCAAAGAAAATTTCCGTAGCCTCGTATGTTTCTTCCCCTTCTTTTACCCACACCGGTTTGTCGAGCTCCTCCCATGTCGTTATCCGGCCGTTGCTGCCTCAGTCTTGGGCACTCCCAGACGATATGGTGGGCACTTTCCGAGGGGTGTCCGCATGCGCATGCTTCCGTGTCTGACTTTCCTATGTGTCTGAGCCAGCTCTTTTGAGGTCCTCGGTTACACACCATCCAATAAGAGCCTGCTTGCTCCACTCGACCCTCCGAGCCCCAAAACCCAGTACGCGCGGTCTGCCTTCTCGTTACCTTCTATCCCAATGTGGCCTCGCACCCAGGCTATCTTGATGTCTTTCTGGGTACTGCGAAGAAAATTCTTAGGGTCTGCTTCAATGCCAGACCTAGGGGGTGCCTCTCGGCTCATGTTCGATATAGCCTGTAGGGCAGCCTGGGAATCAGAGAGTAATGCCAGCATGTCGGATTCTTCCGTACTGAGTGCGAGCCGCATGGCCTGGAGTTCGCCATCTGCCACTGTTGCGATGTTTCCGAAGTACCTCCCCGTAGGTTCCGTCGTCATTACCTTTCCGATCTTCAGAGTGAACAGCACTGGCTATTCCATCCTCCCCTCCTATGCCATCGCTGAAGCAGACTCTCTACCCCTCATCTAGGATGCTGTCTAGTAATTCTACCAGTATCTTAATATTTTGGAGGTTTCAGATGCTGTGTCTATGATCGGCTAATTAATGAGGGTGAAGTGCCTGCTGTCATCCCTGTCGCCATAGGAGAGTTCTGCTGGGTTATCACCCGCAGTCTTGTAGAATGCTTCTGTAATTGCGCTGTCTCGTTCCATTGTGTAACGACAAATATATTGCAAAAAAATGAAAAATACAAAAACGCTGCCTCCTATCATTCCTCATCTACCGGTTGAAATGCCCCCATGACATGATTGTGACTAAAAAAAATGGTTGAGCTACGCTCTCCATCAAAAGGCATGATATAATGCTCTAACAAGGTGGAACGAAAAACCACCACATCCCCATGCTTGAACGCAAATCTCAATTTCAAGTCAGGAACTACCAGATCTCCACCACCAAACTCACCCCAACAGCATATAATAACCCAACTGTCTGCATAATCAGAACGGTCTTTATGTGGCTTAGCAGCAAGGTTCCAAATCAATACAATTCCTTGAAAACACGCTCGCCGGCTGGTTGTCCAGCCGTAGAGCGGGGAATTCTCAGCTGCATTTCTGTAGGTATCTGTTAGCCGCGTCATCTATGAAAGGAAAACCGAACATACTTGTACTCTTGTAAATAGTGCAAATACATTTCGGGGTCTACTGTCTGGAAAATCAGGGAAGTGGCTTGGATGAGGGGTGCCATTTGGCAATAAAACAGATGGGCAGCATTGTGTTTGGCACCAGTGGCTAGAATATCACGAGATAATACTGGATCCTTCACGCCCTTTTGCCCTTGAGCTACCCATCTGGTAAAATGATACACTCCGCATTTATCTGCCCCATATTTCTCGACTGCCTGTGCATAGTGTTGATGCCGGATATCTGTTGGTTTGGGTTTTGGTGGAGGGTACACAGCAGCCAGATTTTGAATACCGCACTCAATGGAGGAAATCATCTGGCCCCCTTTTGTATTCCCATATGGTATCATCAACCCACTCTTCCAAAAAACCAAAACCAGCTTGTCCCCAACTGACACTCGCAGACTATCCTCAATCATCCGACAACCATCGGCTATTTGGCCTGCAAGCTCCGGGGGTGTGATTGGATCTTTGAAAGCTTGGGTCGGAAACTCTTACATTGGGATTTTGTTATAGGCCCTGCCAAGGCTGCTGTTTACTCGGTGTAGTTCGCTATATTCCCAAGCAGTTGGCCTCATATTCTTCAGAAACTCCCTACTATTCATCTCTTTCTTCAGGCAGCGGGCTTCAGTGGTTCCTGAGAACATACTTAGTACTATAGGTGTTGAGAGATACAAGATGAACACTTACAAGTTGTGCAATGGATAAGCTGTAGACGCCGTAGACTTCTGTTATGAATCTTAACCCGATAGCTACCAGTAATAGTGTGGGCAGGACTTGTGCGGGTGTTGGGTACGTTGCGAGTAGTTGGGAATATGGGGATTGAGAGCGGGATAATGGATGTTCAAGTGTCGGACGAGAGCGAGGTTGGCAAGGTCGAGCAAGGTCGAGCAAGGTCGAGCAAGTGGATGTAGTCGAGCAAGTAGACGTGGTCGGGGACAAGAGGTGACTTGGGCGAGACTAGAGTCGTGCGAGTGGGCATGAATAACTAAAGGCAGGAACGAGGTAGTCTGAGCTACGCTTAAGTAAAGCGTTATAGATGTATTCGTATGAACAACTAGATATCTGGCTCCTTTTATAGGAATCCAGTTCGTTTTAGAGTTCAAGCTAGATAATGGGTTAAATGAATAACAATAGGAAACAAGGTTCTAGCATAGAATACGAGAATCAAGGTTACAAAGCATAATGGAATGTGCGAGAATAGAATAGCAGGTTTGAACGCGAACTAGAAAACTATAGAGTTCCGACAATAACTTCAATTCAACGTTTGAATCTACTAGAACCTTCAACTTTGGCAGGACGAGCGCTTGGTCGAATCTCAACAACCAGAGCAGCTATAGATAAACGGGCGGCACCCCGAGAAAGCTCTCGTCACCTACAACAAGAATATCCACACAAACCTCGGGGGAACAACTATCGCGACCCTTTCCCCCTCGTTTGAAGCTTTTCCCCCTCTTACTCGTTCTTCTTCTTCTTCGCGCTCACCAAAATCTTCCCCTCACGGGCATTGGTCCACGAATTCTCGAGAGCACCTACACCAAGGCCGCCCACCAATTAGGGCCGCCCACCAATTAGGGCTGCCTACCAATTAGGGAATTTGTAACTCCCATACAGAACCACGGCCAAACAGACACCAGAGCACACAGACAACATGCCGGGCAAGAAAAGACAGACCAAAGACAATCCTGGGAAGGATGACAAAGTACATCCACCACACAAGACAAGGTTACCAGTCACGGGGCCCCCGGACAATCACGCGCAGCTACCGCCGCTGCCAACCACGGCCTCCACCACCACCAAAAGCACGACAGAGCCAACACCACCACCACCGCCACCCTGCACGGCCACCATCATAGCAGCAGAATTAAGGCCGGCTTTGCTAACCTTGAGTGCAAGATCCTTTGTAGGCCTGGGCACGAGACGAGATGTCTCGAGACAGTTCGGTTAAAGTCTCGAGCCCAGTCTGGCCCAGTCCGCCCAGTCCGGCCCAGTCTACCTACAACCTGCTCTTGTGAGTATGCATGCCGGCCTGCTAATTTAGGCCAGTCCTCGGCTGAGCTCAACCCGGTCCAGTCCGGCCTGGGCCTGGTTGACGGCCGGACTGGCCGGCCCGATCAAAATACTGATATGAGTAAGTGTATATGATTATTATTTGCAGACGGCGAACTCTACGCAATGTAGCTAGCAATTCGCCACCAAGAACCGGACATGCTAGCTAGCGTTCGAATCAATTCTAGGACAGATGCGGGGGTCGAGACAGACGGTTACAACTGGGGGCTTACGTTCCGCTTCGAAGGCAATTAGAAAAGAGGCCAGAACGAGAAGCGGTTTCGTGTCGGCATATACCTGGATGAGATGCGACCGAGGGCCGCAAAAGAGCTGGCTCTATCATATTGGAAAATCAGATACTAGTGAAAGTACCTGTAGACACCACACGGAAAACGCCCATCACATAGTCTGGGAGTGTCTAAGATCAGAGTATCAGAGGATCTCCCTCCTTGGTGGCAGATCCTCACAAGAGGAGCTAGATAAACCGGATTACAGGAAAATAAGGGAGGAAACATTCGAGGCCACGGAGGCCTTTTTTGCAGATATTTATGGCATGATGCGATGAACAGCGGAGTATCTTGAGGGGTGCGTTGAAGGAAGGGATAGGGGGGCGACGAAGAGGGGGAGAGGGAGGCGAGTCTCGGGCCCTCAGTCAGGACCCTAAGTCCATCTGGCATAAGCCGGTTAATGACAGGTTGGGGGGTCTGCCCACGAGTTCCATTTGTCATATTTGTATTTAGCTTACTCGCAGCGGAGACTGCAGATGAGCTTGCCCGATCCTGAAGCCACCTGGGCTCATGGTCTCACGTTGTCCACTTGTGAAAGTCAGGGTTGTATGAGAGGTTTGCTCCTCCTCAGCTGTCTGTCCACAGTCTTACTTCAGGCTTGATATGACAAAATCGAAGTAACTTCCCAATCCATAGAGCGTCCTGGGCTCCAGCCTAGATAGCAATGTACTCTGCCTCAGTTGATGAGATAGCAGCAACGCCCTGCTTCCTCGCCGTCCATCCGATAGGTGAGTTCCCTGCCCTAATCAAAATTCCGGATGTTGCCTTCTCCTCTAACACTTCTTCTCCAGCATTGGTAAAGACATCAACGCAGCTGAATTGAAGGTTGGTAATGAATGGCTCAAGGTAAGGGTTGACCAGGGTTTTCGCTTTGGCTGGGTTGGAGTAGAGGCAGGAAAAGAAGGATGCGGGATTCGAGGAACAACGGAAATCCCCTACCTCATCTTGTTGTTCTTGCCAGCGTGATCGCAGTGGCTTCAGTTGGCTGATCGCGGCGTTGAATTTAGATGCAACAAGATGAAGGTAAGGGTTGACCAGGGTTCTCGCTTCGGCGGGTTCTCGCTTTGGCAGGGGGTTGGAGTAGAGGCAGGAAAAGAAGGATGCGGAATTCGAGGAACAACGGAAATCCCCTACCTCATCTTGTTGTTCTTGCCAGCGTGATCACAGTGGCTTCAGTTGGCTGATCGCGGCGTTGAATTCAGACGCAACAAGCTGAAGGTAAGAGCTGACCACGGTTCTAGCTTTGCGGGGGTTGGAGTAGAGGGAAGAAAAAGAAGGAAGCAAGGAAAGAATAATGGATATACGCTGTATTGCGGACTCGTAAGCTGCTTGCTTATCTGCCTTCTCATTTCCTGGGATGCCTGGTCTGGTTATGGGAACTTACGCTGGCCAGATATCGTTGCTAATTACATGAGTATGTTGAATGTCCGAGTGCTGAGAGATTTGTCTTGGGAAATGCTGCAACATACTACAGAGTAGCTGATGCTGGCACGATCCCTGGCTGCAACAAAAACCCCTTTCAGGGAACTGACGCTGGCCAATCAGGACTCCAGATATCGTTGCTAATTGCATGCGTATGTTAAATGTCCGAGTGCCGAGAGATTTGTCTTGGAAAATGCTGCAACATACTACAGAGTAGCTGACGCTGGCATGATACCTAGCTGCAACAAGAACCCCGTTCAGGGAACTGACACTGGCCAATAAAGACTCTAGATATCGTTGCTGATTGCATGTTCGAATGGCCGAGCCTCCAGGTATAGTTGCAGTGTGTATGTTGAATGTCTTAGGAAATGCTGCAATATACTACAGAGTAGCTGACGCTGGCATGATACCTGGCTGCAACAAGAACCCCGTTCAGGGAACTGACACTGGCCAATAAAGACTCTAGATATCGTTGCTGATTGCATGTTCGAATGGCCGAGCCTCCAGGTATAGTTGCAGTATGTATGTTGAATGTCTTAGGAAATGCTGCAACATACTACAGAGTAGCTGACGCTGGCATGATCCCTGGCTGCAACAAGAACCCCTTTCAGGGAACTGACACTGGCCAATAAAGACTCTAGATATCGTTGCTGATTGCATGTTCGAATGGCCGAGCCTCTAGGTATAGTTGCAGTGTGTATATTGAATGTCCGAGTGCCGAGAGATTTGTCTTGGGAAATGCTGCAACATACTACAGAGTAGCTGACGCTGGCACAATCCCTGGCTGCAACAAGAACCCCTTTCAGGGAACTGACACTAGCCAATAAAGACTCTAGATATGGTTAGCCTGAGTGTTCTGCACCGGCCATTACAGTTGATGTCAGAAATAGTTCAGGCATCACCTGCGTCGATTCAGGACATTTGAAGGTATGTATTTCTGCGCCGGCCACATGAGTGTTCTGCACCGGCTACAGAAATAGTTCACGCATCACCTGTGACGCAAGTGGTGCCTGAAGGGAACATTCAGGACATTTGACGGCCATTACAGACACAGAGGTTAAGTAAATGAGTTGGCCAACAAGTGGGCCAAAGTATATTCCAGGGCCAACGATTTGGCCAAAGTTGGAAGTATTTTATAAGGAAGTCATACCTCCTCCCTCTTATCCCCATACTACAGCTTCACACTGACTTTCCTAAAGAATCACCTCTACACACGAAGCAATATCTGATATTACATAGATATATCCTACAATGTCTACCTCCTTAACAAGTCAGCAACTTACAAGGATCGAAAATGCAACCAACCGAATCGTCAATAATGCCCGAACTTTAGATGCCGAAATAGAAACCCAATAGGCCAAGCATAAGGGACCGAGGCGATGGGCTCTAATGGAGAAGGTTTTTGAACATGTTCAACTTAAAGGGGAGGAATCATCCCATGCAGCCTATGCTCTCAAAAAGCACCTTGATGCATGCACGGACCAGGATTTTCAAGAAATGGGAAAGACGAGGTAAGAAGCTGAACAGGCATTTCAGCTTTTGGAAACGTTGACACCCATGGCTACCCAGCATACGCAGAGCGAGGTTAGGAAGGCCATCTCGCGTGGGAAGCTTACTACTGCTTGGAGTATTGACTGGGAAGACAAACTTGAGGATATTATGCCTCCCTTCCCCGCTGAGAAGTTCTTGCAAGTTTTAGCTAAATATGCAGAGGAAAACCCTGACATCTCCTCTGCAACAAAATACTTCAAGGGGCGCATTGATCTCCGTATGGGTACCAAGAAGACCAAAAAGAACCTGCACCTCATACTGAGGGATATTGCGGACGAAGCTGCTACCGAAAAAAGCCGACAAAAAGGCAAGAAAGTACAACAGATTGAGAGGTCTGATGATGATAAAGTAGGCAGCGCACTAGGCGGCGAATCTAGTGGTGCTGGTGGCGCCAGCGGGGTAGCCAGTGGGGTAGCCAGTGGAGCAGCCAAAGCTAGCGGCGGCGGAGAACCTAAGGCCCTAACCCACACTTCCAGAATAGCCCCACCGAAGGAGAGCCCCCTCAAGCGAAGGAGGACAGAAGGTGGAGAAAAGATAAAGAAATTTCGCTTAGGGTTTACGGCTGAAAACCTTGACATAGATGAACGAATTGAAGAACTTAAAAGAGCAGCGGTCTCGGAGAAAGAAAAGGACAAGGCATTGAAGATTGAGCATGCAGCCAACGCATTATTCGGAAGCGAGGAAAAGAAGGATACTAGCCTAGCATTAGAAATCCTGCAGGATTTACTCAAAGCAATGACGGTGGAGCCAATTGTTATCAGTGACTCCGAATAAACTGCAAAGCAAGAAGAGCAGGATGACCATGTGATGGATGTTAGAAGGTCGTAAGCAGGCTTAGTTCGCATTTTGCATTTTATAACTTTTATTTAGCAAAATCAGATCTCGTTGCATGCCCAGACAGACCATAATATTTTGATAGGTAATGCGTGAACTATTTCTGACATCAACTGTAATGGCCGGTGCAGAACACTCATGTCCGGCGCAGAACA
>ML121667.1:32755-46325 GCA_003788615.2 Terfezia boudieri ATCC MYA-4762
CTACCAGGGAAACGAGGATCACAAGCAGATCGAAAACTTCTTAACCATCGGGTTAGATTATGTGGTGCGACCGCGAATTGGGACCTAGCTACCTCTCTTTAGTCTGTTTGTGAAGATTTAGGGCTAAGTAATCCTCATAATCTGTTCGTTCCGGTGGCCGCGTTTACCTGTCGGAACTTACTTATAATAAATTTTTTACCCTTATAAATATTTTTTGGTTGTCCTTGTGTCTTTCTTCGACCTGATCCACTGGCCGTTCAACAAGAACTAGTACTTCAGATACTATATCAACAATGATGTGTATCATCGAATGATGTACGACCATTTTTGTTTTGCAAACTACGTTAATTATCAGTTAAGATACCTCAACGTGCTTGTCTCCATACAATAAATCTTTTTAATTATATGAATAAAATATATCATACGAATAAATAGAAATCCATTAAACCTATGATGTTGTAACAAGATATACACAATTTAGGTTCGGTTCTTGTTGAGCTCGTGGTGATGTTGGTTAACATCATAGTCTTAATACCCTCGCCCATGTCTAACTAAATTAACTATACACCCCGTTGGGTCTACCTTTCATATCAACCTATAACGTATAGGCCCTGGTAAAAAGCTTCAAAAGTCGTCGTATAGGTAACTTTTGATTCGCGTCAGCGCTCCAACGTTGACCAGAGAATTTGACCTAACCGAATAAACCAGGTGGATTTTAAGAAGTTACGCTATTACCATACCTTAAGTTTCCGCGACAGGAATAAGATCATTTTAACGTACCTTAATTAGAGTATTTACCTGCTGGAGCTGTAGGCCTTTGTGTTCCGAATTAACTTGTTCGGTTAGCTCACAATTTCTTGTTCGAAATACGTACCTTTCTCCTCGCCTTTTGATTATTTACCCGATAATTTCCCTTTGGCCTTCCTCCTAGAGTTTGCAACATATTCTTTTTCCGGCTGTTCCATTCCGGGCAATTGTTCGGTATAGTTACCCCACTCGCTGGCCTACCCCTATTCCTGACCGCTCTCTTTGTATATCTCACCCTCTCTAGAGATAAACTCCGAGTTTTCCTCAGTGCAAATTTAAACCCCTATGTGGGTTTAGAGATACGACTATCGACCGAATATGGTTTCAAAAGCCTATAAGGTCACCCTAGTGCCGACTGGGGTCTTTCTCAACCTTCCAATTCTTAACCACTCCCATAATACCGTTTACTTTCCCGTTAGAACTAGCTTCAGAATAAATTATCTCTCCGTCGTTATCGTAAACTAAAGTGCGTTTTTCCTCAAAAATCCTTCCTTTAGCTTGGTGGCGTAGTGTATGGCTGTTAAGGTGTGCTCGGAACCGTTCACGGTTCGAAGGTATATGGATTCCGTAATTACAGCCTCCAGTGCTTTTATACACTTCTGTCCGAAGTCACGCCTTGGGACCTTGGATCGCAACCTGGTATATCCTTGGGTACCAACGAGCAGTTCTTCTTTTTACCTTTTATAGCCAATTAGTGAGGCACAGAGGATGAGGAAGGTTCATAGGTAACTGTCGACATCTTGTAGAAGACTGATTTGTATGTTTGAACAATATCTTGTATGCGTGCATCTGTCCAATTTATATCCGTATTTCCCTATATTCCAAATATACCATAAGCAGTGAGCGTTTGAGCATACCTTGAGTGGCAAGTGTACGTTAGGATGCCTTGAGTAGGAGTCGTCGTTGTGTGGCGAGCTGAGCCTTCATTATGTGGCAAGCATGCATTATATGGCAAGTATGCATTATGTGGCAAGTATGTATTATGTGGTAAGCGTACGTTATGTGGCAAGCATGCATTATATGGCAAGCGTACGTTATGTGGCAAGCATGCATTGAGTGGCAAGCGTACGTTATGTGGCAAGCATGCATTGAGTCGCAAGCGTACTTTTGTATGGCGAGCTGAGCCTTCATTATGTGGCAAGCATGTATTATGTGGCAAGCGTACGTTATATGGAAAGCATGGCCCGAGTCATTGAGTGGCGAGCCTGTGTATGGCGAGCTCACCATATGTTAGACGTGTCTTGTGTAGTAAGTAAGCTATTGACAAGCTAAGCATGACAGTCAGCATCTAGTTCAGGGTAATGAGCTCACCCAATATCCATTTTATCTAAATTATTAAGATACCGTGAAGAATAATTTTTTTCATACTCGCGGGTGGCCCGGCCATTCCGAATTCTCCCGCTAGGCCCAGGCCACCCAGGAGATGGGTGGTCTCGTGGGGGGCCCGGGCCTCTCGCGAATTTAATTTTCTCGCTGTGGGCCCGGAACAGCAACATGTCAAGTCCTGTCAAATGTGACTTGACATGATACCAAGTGCTGTGCTTGGGTTATGCTAGCTACTCCCACCCACTAGTATTCTTCTCCAGTTATCCTCATCCTCTACCCAAGATGGGGGTCCTAAAGAAGAAACCGTCTCTAATGTTGAAGTCGTCTCTGAATGTTCTTCTTCTGATGACTTAATATCTATTTCTGAGTCTCAAGTATCTTGTGTATCTGTAATGGCCCCAGCAAGTACTTCAGATAGCGTCATCCTCTTCACCTTCCTCTAGGCCCGCCAAAAACCAAGTTATTAATATCCTTTTGATACTTATCCGTAGCATTGTTGATGTGTAGAATATGCCGATGAGTAGAATATGCTAATGAGTACAGAGTAGAATATGCTGATAAGTAGAGTATATCGATAGGTAGAGTATACAGGTGCGAGACAGGTGTCTTAGTCGCCCCTGCCAAATTCCAAAGTGTCGTCAAGGTCTTGGTCCTTACCTGACGACACATGATCTACACGTTTTGATTGTTCGATCGATCATGACGAGCGATCAAGAGTCCATTTAATCGCTGTTGTTTGTGTGGGAATTTTCACTTTAGAGACGGGTTGCCACTGTACTAAATCTTTTGTCATCGATTAAATCTTTGTGTGTTGCAAATGGATTTACAACAACCTAAATGGATTTAGTGTCAAAACCATGATCGCATTTAATCGATCGATTGTTTTAAGTTTGAATACCCCTATGATTGCGAGGTTAAGGCATTAGGTCATACCTTTCCTGTCATACCTTTCCTGCCATTTATTGGCTTTTTCCCATTCGCGTTTTGCTGAGATGGAGGTTTTACTGGTGACCGAACCAATAGGTAGATACGATAGGACACACTGATTACTCAGTGGGCCCCATGATCGATGAATCGATTAGACTGGGATATTGGAATCTACCATTAGCAGTGGAAACCAATTTTTAAGGACGTAGACTGATCACCCATAGCAGGTCTAGCAATGGGCCCTCTAGACTCATGGGTCTAGAGAGACTGGCCGGAACAAGGAAGTGTGTGTCTAATCTAGCGAGGGCCTGCGGGATAGGGCTGGCCCGGCTGGGTCGTATTGACTTATAGGATAACTGCTTCTTACGAAGGATTGGGATCTCAAAGGATTGGATTGCTTGCTTTGGCAAAGGCTTTGTGTTATGTGGCGATCCTCTTCTGGCTTAACCTAAGCTTGTTGATTTAGACGAAGGGATAGCGCACGACGAACTGGGTATACAAGGACATCTTGTATCTAGATAGGAAGGACAGATGAGTGAACAATGATTCCAATCCCTTTGAGCCACTTAACATCCTTATTCATCAACCATCTCTCATATTTCAGAACCATCCGCACTTGTTAAGTATTCTCTAACGGAAGGTAAGACCAGGCAAGTTAATCTTCCTGATCCCGGCCCAGATCCCGGCCCATGAATACAGAAGTGCTTACAATGCCAAACCCGCGACAAAATCGATGTGTAGGAAAGATAGACTTAAGCCTCTTGCGAGTAGAAATGGTCAAGTATGTATGTGTAGGGTCAGCTCCGACAGGTCTGGTATTATACATAAAAAGGTGCTAAGGCCTTAAGACAGACCTAACCCAAGTAAAACGTCTCGTTGTTACAGACCTAACCCAAGTAAAACGTCTCGTTGTTATGAGCTTCCGAACGCATAGTAATCATTCCACATGGTAATGTGTCAAAGCAGCTAGTAAGCAGCCCCAAGATCCACCCAAGCTCCCCCAATATGCAGTCAATTCCGTGTACGACTAGTCCGTCCTTCCCCTCCATCCTTGACGTCAACTGGCGTGCATTGGGCCCCTCTATTACCTATGGGCCTAGCTTGTAAGCACAAGAATTTCCCTTTGGCAGCCCCTGTGCTGGAACTTTTGAGTGGAAGCTGTGAATCTCTAGTGCTAAGTCCACCTGTTTGCAAATTTGTACTTGGTTAGCTTTAAGTGGGAGTAGCATGGATTAGAATTAGTGCTAGTGAACACACCTTGAGAAGTGTTTGCCACTGTAGCCATTGGAAACATTTCCGAAATTTTGCGTTGCTTTAGCCGGCCCTGATCTGAACCGCGCAATTCCTTGGATTTCATCGATGCTTTGAGTGTGTTGTTTATACCTGGGAGGATTTTTTCCACCTGATTTCCGAAGGTACCGTTGACCCAGATGCGTTCCTCGAGTTCGGCTCTCAAAGATTTGGTAATTTTATCCTTAGGGCCCATTTTCCAAATAGTGTGAATGAGTCTGCTTTTTTTTTTGGTGACTCTACCACATATTACTCCTCTTGGTGGTGGAGAACCTGACCGGGTCATGGAGATGAGGACGTAGGGTTGGTTTTCAGTTGTAGGATGGCTCATGGCGAATGTAGGATGAGGCCACGACGGGACAACCCTGGGGAGGACTCGTGAGGGTGAGTGTCAGCTGAGTAATGAAACAGGAGTATTCTCATAGGAGCATATGTTCAACGGAGTTCTCACTTATCCCAGACAAGAGAGAAGGAGGTTCAATGGTGGGGTTGTATGGTCGGTTACCGCCGGAAAATAGAGAGAGACTGGCCCAAACAGAGGGTTATGAGATTTTCAGATCTCGAACCCAGACTCTTGTTAAGAGAGATTAATAGGATACCAAATGAGGCTTACACTTGCTTCTTTCATTGGTAAACGAGTAAGGGTTAGGATGTTAAGGATTACAAATCATTAATATGTTAAGCTTGCATAATGTTCTCCAGAATGAATAAGAGGCTACTTAGTGCCATACAATAAAATGAAGGTATAACGTGACCGAAGGTGAATCATATCTATAAATTGACTAAAAGCTCAGCGTAAATACTTGATAGTGGCCAGTAAGTAATTAGGCTAAGTTAAAGTAGGCTCCAGGATTAATAGCCTCACGGACAGGATTAATAGCCTCACGGACAGGATTAATAGCCTCACGGACAAGCCCGTATGGAAATAAGAACAAAGGCAATACTGCTTTTGAAGAAAAGAAAAATAATATCCCTTCCAGATCACAACCAGAATGGGAAAGAAACATAGTATCCCCAATGGAAGAAAAGAAAATAACTATATCTCTTCCATAAAACAATAAAAACGAGCAAGTAATGCAATATCCCCGTACCAAACATAACCATATCGTTTCCATATGAATAACCCCGTAGTTGAGCCAACCAAATAAAAAGATTTAACAATTGGGATAGGGATGAAATGCGGAATACGCACAGGTGATTGCCACGTTGCTGCCACCCTTCAAACATCAAGGTAAATTTGCCTCATAACACACAGCACTGCATATCTACAGTAGGAAGGTACACCATTCACCAATGCAGGCTCCTGTATCCAGTTTCGAAAACTATGTCCGTCCATTTCTGCCTGGCCCATAACGTCTGTTACCTTCTCCCTCAATACCTCAAAGCTACCTGCCAACCAAAGTAATGGGAATGCAGTATCTTTAACTTCACAGTCCCGAGGCCTACGAATGCCAGGATTGCACATGATCCATGGGAGGCCAGACATATAACACCATGCTCCTTTTGGAAACTCCAACCCCTGGCCGATATCATGGCACCCTTTCCAACCCAGGAAGCCAGCAAAGTCCAGGTCAGGCTCCCCTAAGACTTTCTTGTGAACTTCACAAGCACCAAAGTCCTCCATTGGTCCCCCATCTTCCTCAGTAACTTTCAGATATTTGTATAAAACACACCCAAGCTGCAAGTCTTTTAACCAATCAAGCATTTCCTGATGGTAAAGTTGTTGATTTCCATCCAAACATGGGTATGCACAGCAACCTATCGGCAGCAGCTTAGGCACATGTCTTACCAACAATTTAAATTCTTCCCTCTGCTTTCCACTAAATCTGAACCCACTCATGGGAATTGAGCTGGGAGGTGCAGAGGAAGGGAGTGGAACATCGTGGTCAGATGTATTACTATTATCTATATTGCCAAAGCCAATCCCTCCATTGATCCTGTGAGTCTCTTGAAAAAATATTACTTGTATAGACAGGGATATACCAGCGAGTCCACTATCACTATGAAGAGGCTGTGCTTGCTTAAACTTTCTATCCTGACTGTACGCCACTCTTTTACTCGGCAGGTCAACTTCTCCAGACTTTCGTTTTCTAGTAACCAGAGTTGGTGATGGTCCAGCTGAGGTGCCAGTCCCTGAATTCCAGTCTGCCTCCTCTTTGAGATCCTTCAAGCGGCCTAAGTATTAGTGAACAGATGTCAGTGCCAATCAAGCCACACGTTTCAGTAGCATGTGTACCCTTCTTACTTTGTTCAATGTACACCCCTGGTCTTCTTGTTGCGATTGTATTCAAGACTGGGAAATCCTTTTCAAGGTCAATGACCTCTCCTGTTATCAATATGTCAACCCACAATGTATTGAATTTGGGTAGTAGGTATTCATTTATTAAGCAGTATCTCAGAGACACATACCAAGTCGAAATAATCCAAACATCCCAGGAGCAGTAGTCCTTGGATCCCTTGCTTGCTTGGCCTTCCACTTTGGTTTCGTTACCTCGATAGACCCAGGCCTGCTTGATTGTTCCTTTAGATTTATTTCGGTCTCTATGGTATAGTAGTCAGTCCACGGAAACTTTATGAAGCGGTATCTCAGAGACACAGACCAGGTGGAAATAATTCAACCAACCCAGGAGCGGAAGTCCTCAGATCCCTTGCTTGCCTGGCCTGCAACTTTGGCTTCGTTACCTCGGTAGACACAGGCCTGCTTGATTGTTCCTTTACATTTTTTTCGCTCTCTATGGTATAGTAGTCAGTCCACGGAAACTTTATGAAGCGGTATCTCAGAGACACAGACCAGGTGGAAATAATTCAACCAACCCAGGAGCGGAAGTCCTCAGATCCCTTGCTTGCCTGGCCTGCAACTTTGGCTTCGTTACCTCGGTAGACACAGGCCTGCTTGATTGTTCCTTTAGATTTTTTTCGCTCTCTATGGTATAGTAGTCAGTCCACGGAAACTTTATGAAGCGGTATCTCAGAGACACAGACCAGGTGGAAATAATTCAACCAACCCAGGAGCGGAAGTCCTCAGATCCCTTGCTTGCCTGGCCTTCAACCTTGGCTTCGTTACCTCAGTAGACACAGGCCTGCTTGATTGTTCCTTTAGATTTTTTTCGCTCTCTATGGTATAGTAGTCAGTCCACGGAAACTTTATGAAGCGGTATCAGAAACACATACCAGGTGGAAATAATGCAAACGACCCAGGAGCGGTAGTCCTCGGATCCCTTGCTTGCCTGGCCTTCAACCTTGGCTTCGTTACCTCGATAGACTCAGGCCTGGCTGATTGTTCGTTTAGATCTATTTCGCTCTCTATGGTAAACTAGTCAGTCCACAGAAACTTTATGAAGCGGTATCTCAGAGACTCATACCAGGTGGAAATAATCCAAACAACCCAGGAGCGGTAGTCCTCGGATCCTTTGGTTGCCTGGCCTTCAACCTTCGCTTCGTTACCTCGCTAGACCCAGGCTTGCCTGATTGTTCCTTTAGATTCTCTATGGTACACTAGTCAGTCCACAGAAACTTAAATACATATCCATATGAAACCAGAATAGAAACTGGCCTTCCCCTGCCCCCGTCTGCCTTAATTTCATTGCAGAAGGATCCCATTTCTAGTCTATATAGAGTTTTCATCAGTCTGGAAACCCCATATCGTTACTGGCCAGACATTCACATCATCTGACTTACTGATAGAATCCCATGACTAGTTATTGGGCAACATGACATACTGACGGACGAAGTTAAGCACAGTATCTAATTCAAATTAGCCTGCCACTCCACATATGTTGCCCTGCCGTACAGACCAGCTTGGCTTAACCCTGGCACCAGGAAAACATTTTGAGACATTCTGACATGTGGGCCGTCACGCCTGAGGCAATGGAAGAGGGGAGAAATACAATCGTGAATGTGGATGAGCAAGAAAACTTAGCACTGGAAGCCACCCAAGTAAAATAGGATGAATAGTTCTATTTCTATATCTCCGAAAGGGTAACTTATGATGTATTTTAACTTACCTATATTGTCATGACGGCTAGCAATGACTGTTTCTGCCAAACTGTAAGCCCCCTATCAAGGCTCCCTTAATTAATAATGGCCCGCATACAGAAATAATGGCCTGTACCTCTGTATAATGGCCTGCATACGAGGATGGAGATTTAAAAAAAAAGACCTAGTTGCACCGTTGAATATGAGTATACTGCGATTTGCCCTTGCTACTTATTGTTTTGTGTCGTTCTCGTACAGTACCCCGGCGAAAGTATCTGGGCACCACCACCACCATTATGGCAAAGGGGATAACATGGAATGCAGCGGCTGACTTTTTGTTTTTTTAAATACTCATTACTTTTATGCAGTCCCAATGAGTAACTTGCCTTGTTCTGAATCCACCCGGGCTGACCCTCGTTGGGACCTTTTACCTAAAAAACACAAAACTGCTCTCAAGTGGAAAAACCCCCACCTAACTACTCTCCCTCCACAGAACCCCATGCTGGTAGAAAAGCAACAAAACCCTCACTAGTACATCCCCCAACTCCTACTCATCTGTTCCAATAGTACCTTGTGGTGCGGCAGAATTTTCTTCCCATACGAAGCCCCTGGTGGAGATTGATCTTCACCTTGATATAGACGACCAGGGACGATGCCAGCTTTCCCATCCCCCTTTCTTCTGTCGTCAGCCATCGAATGCCCAGGATTTGGGCCCCCTTGTTATCTTCTTCAATCCAGTAGCACGTCAGACCAGGCTTGAACTTACTTGGGGCGGTGTGCAGGACGACTGCTCGGAGTCGTGTTGGGTTGTAGGCAGGTGTTGGTGGCATCTTTGCGGTAGGTGATGGTGCCTGTGATTTTGTCAGGGGTACTGGTCCTTCCTCCGCCTTGCCTGTGCCCTTACATGATGACGCTTGTGGTGGTGCGGACGTAGGGGGAGGGAGGGTTCCTTCCTCCGCCTTCTTCTTGCTCTTGTCCTTGGTCCTGGATTATGACGCCTGTGGTGGGGGTGTTGCTATGTCTCGTGGTTGTTCAGATGTTGCTGTCTTAGTAGATTGGCAGGTAGTGTTGGTTGCTACCTCCGCATACGTGCATGGTGGTGGTGCTCGAGATATGGACTCGAGGGTGGTTATCATCTTCCTCAACTCTGCGTTCGTCTCAAATACCTTGTTGATCTCCTCCGTGTACGTTCCTAAATCTTTTGCCCCTTCTCCTTGAACCTCTCATTTTCATCCCAGTCGAGTTGATCACTATGCTTCTCAAATCCTAGAGTGAGGGCGGGGGGTGCATTGAACGTTATGTTGTAGTAGTGTACCAGCATACTTGTGATCTGATAGACATAGTATTTTGACTCGTCTGACGTCTTTTCCGTATCGTATTCGGGGAAGGGGGTGATTGTCAACAGATCCGTACTGATTTGGCAACCGCGTCTCTCGGAATCCCAGTGGTGGTGCATGCTTCGGGGGGTGTGGCACTTGGGGCGGTGGGGCAGCCGTCGTTGGCGGTCAGAGTAAAATATTGCGAGTGAGAATGAGGGGAATTGAAGACTTGCTTGATTATTAAGATAAATACAGGTCCGGAGCGGTGTGTATATACATGAAAGTCCTGGGTAAGACAATGCGCGGGGATTGTTATTTAATAAAGATTGTGGGCGAGGTTCTCAGGATCAACATCATCAATGCAAACATTCGTATGTGCGATAATAATTACGTGGGTAGAAAGATGACGTTGGTAGAACGATTTCGCAAGTTATCCTGATGGCCCGCATGCTGTGGATAATCCTAGTGCCACATGATGGCTTTGCCGGTGGATAATCTGGTTAGCGCATTATATTTAACATTAGAATCACATTTCAATGACTTGGATTCCCTCCCGTGTACACCACTATGCCAACAATTCAACAGCTGTCTAGAATGAATACTTCAATGGAAGATTAAGAACCACAATACCGTAACCCTGGGTGTTTAGTGAAAGAATTAAAATAAAATAGATAATTGTTACAGCCCAGAGAGGTTCAAAGCAAGTACGAAATTACACACTAGAAAGATACATCTAAGGGAAACTTCCCTCATGCCCCAGACAATTGAACTATATGCCCCTTGTGTCTGTTTTTTATTAGACTTTCCGCTCGTCACATGCTGGACCAAATAAAGAACATGTGCCTCCAAGTCCCGTTTTCTACCAATAAACACTAGCTCTCTTCATCGTAATTCACCTAACCCAGTGCTCGAACACATTGAAAAGCAAATTCCAGCCCATAATGTCCCATAACAGAGTTGAAGCACAGCTTCCTTTTAGAAATCCGATCCCTAAAACTTTGCAAGGATGCTGGAATTTCTTCATCCATCGTTTGTTGTACCAATGAACCCACTCCCTCGACCTCTTTCCCCTCCTCCCCTCCTCCACCTAGGGCACCCAGTCTTTCAAGAAGTCCCTCTCCTCCAAGAGTCAACTTACCCTACCCTTCTTCTCCCCCCTTCCCTTTTGTTTATACCCTCGGGGTGTCCCCAGCGGCGACAGCGGTCACTAGGAGGACTATACGTATCGGGGTTATTTGCCCCTTTATCTCCATTTGCCTTCTTCCCTCTGTCTTTTCGAAGGACCCTATAGCTTGATGGCAGTATACCTTTCCTTGATGTGGCCCTAGGTTTACTTAAACCCTGTCCTGCGTGCGCCGTCACCCTGTTTCTTGATTGGGCCCTTGGCCTCGTTTGTCGGGGCTTTTCTCTGATCGCAAAAACTGTTCGTTCGTGGATGGTGAGCTTCTGTCATTCGTACTCTCCGATCAGTATTCCTTCTTTTGCTCCTTTTCGTTTACGCCTCACAGGACGGTTCTTCCTGTTCACCCATCCGAAATGCACGGAGGAATGTGACCGTCTCGAAAGACCGCAAATCCCTCGTAACCCGTCTTTCCGTACCTATTCCGGTTTTCCTGATGTCCCCTTCGTCAATTACTTCTTTCGTGTTACGCTTAACTTTCGTAGTTCTATGGTTGTCGACCTCTAGCTTTATGTGCCCTTACCAGTCCCAGTCACGATTACATGCTGTTGCTCAGATCTGACCTCTCCTGTCTCTGCCACCTTTCTTCTGAAGGTCTTCGTCGTCTAGTTGTCTGTGAGTCTTTCACGGGACTTACGTTGACTCTCCCGAGTATACGATCTCCTCGTCCCATCGTCCTCACGTTCTGAGCTCTGGGGTTCCTACGAAGATCTGCGGCTCGTTAGTTCGTTAACATCCCCTTTTTACTAGTCCAGTTCAGTGTCTTCGTCCGGAATCGCCTAGGGGCCCAAAATCCTTCTCTAAGCGGTGCTGAACACCAACATTGTTGTCCCTCCTCCGTTCTGTCTATAGCCCGCTGAGGCCGTTCGAAAAGTGTGGTCCGATCTTAGTGCTCATGTGTAGTGATGTGACTGCCGCTAGGACTGTTTCCACCCCTCGAACGATCTCCTCCCCACGCTCTTGCCTTCGTATCCCTCGTGTTGTCTCTCCCATCTGGTTCTAGGTCTCCTTCCTGGGAATCCCAATGTCTAGGGGGACTGCTTGCGCCTCTCCACACCCGTTGTTGTCTCTCACTTTCCTTGTCTCCCTGATACCATTATGATAGAGCCTTATGACACTGGTGGTACTCACTGAAGTCTTCCTTACCCACGCTTGCCTCACTTCACGAGTCTGTCGTCCTTGTTACTTCGCCATATACCTCGACCCCTCCTATCGCTGCTTCGAGTATATGGTAAGTACCGTCTGCTCGTTCTACCATCCAGTTTAGAATACCGGATTCCTCTTAGAATGTCCCTTGAGTCTGTAACAAAGATAGTCGTTGTTAGGGGGGACGAAAATGATTTGCCAAGTTCCTCATAATACCAGACAGACCCGACTTTCTTTATGCCTTCGTTTGTTTATCCGGCTTGGAATTTATAAGCCAAGTCGTTGTCCGTCCACCATAATGTTTTGTCTAACGGGATTTATTTCAGTAATAACAGACTTGTACTTCCACAAATAACCGAATCCCTTCCACTATTAAATAACGTCCAGTTTCGTTCAACGTTTACTACAACCTGTCGTCGATCCGATGGATCATATGGTACGGCTCTCCCTACTGCTCCTTGCTCATGTTTGAAACCTTCTTCAAATTCCCTCAACCCGGACCTGTTAGTCCAATATCGCCGTTGCCCTCGAGAACCAATCATGTAGATATCAACAGTTCAGTGTCTGTGTTTCTATATTCGATTCTATCATGTATCACAGTCAGCGTTTCATACACTCTGTCCAGTGATTGAGATTCATGTTAGTTATCCACGACCCTAACTATAGGGACTGTATGCACGACATGACGTAAATCCCCCTCACACCTCGGACAGGCTAAAACGTGTCCTTTCACCGGCCCCTCCGGCCCTACCCTTAGGACGCGAAAGATAATAATAGTTGTTACGTAAAAGTCAATCGGCTGTCGGGGTTCATTGTTTGGTCCTCGCGGTGGATGACCTCATGATGTTATGTTGATGTACAGCATCCGAACACGATTCAAGTAAGAACCTACCCTGACCTCCACTAACGAAAAGTTGCGTTCTTTTATACGAAACACTGAATACAGTTCTTTTCTCACGGTACCTACTTGCTCTCGATGGTGATCTCCCTAGGCACTAGTCCAATCGATCACATACATAGTGGAAAAAGAAATTTATGGACAACGAGCATGGGTCTGGAATGGACCCAGGTACTACTCGTCGACCATACTGGTACCGTTACGGGATTCGAGTGTTGAACAACCAAGATATCCATGAGGTATTTCTACGAGCAGTACTCGGTTAGAGTCCAAGTCGCTTCTTATTTCTAGGTCGGTTTACGTTTCATAGGGTTTTTGTCAGTGGAAGCCTTCCGTATGTGTCCAGACTTGAACACTCTGTTGACAGATACGTCGTTGTTCCTCACGAATCCCCTTCCCTTCTGGACGTAATGATATTTTGCAAGAACTTGTCTTAGTTCTGGGTTACAAACAAAACAGAAAATTGTGTTGAACTACGTTGACCAGTACACCAATCTCTAACGGGACGTCCGCCTCTACCTCTCTACTGTCTTACCCACTTTACCTCCCCCTACCCATTCTTCAACTTTAATGGGTCGGTACCCAAAACAACCAAAACGCCTTTAGGCCTTCACTAAACAGTGCCTTTGAGTCATGTCTATACGGTTAAGGGCCTATGATGGGATAACTAAACGATAGAATCCACCTTCTGAAACCCCCATG
>ML121668.1:28331-53868 GCA_003788615.2 Terfezia boudieri ATCC MYA-4762
CATCATGTTCATGATCTTGTCGAAACTGGCAAAATCATAGTCCTGCATGTTCCTGGCTCACTTAATCCAGCGGATATTTGTACCAAAGGCATGCCTGGACCACAATTTTTCTTACTGCAGGATGCTGTTTTAGGAACTAAATAATTTATTACAGTACTCTTTTCCTATATATGAAGATTTTTTTTCCTACTAGGTTTTTTCTTCATATAAAGGTTTTTAATAAAACTGCTAAAATATTTATACCTGACTATCTATGTCGTGATTAGTGAGAAGGGGTATTAAAAAATGCGTTCTACAAACGCTCTCTCTTACACCACAAATCACATAAACATATATTAGTCATTCCTAATTACATTCCACTACATGTCAAATCATGTGCTAAAATACTTACATAAATTAAGTATTTTCAGATGTTCTTCATAACCTTAATGTTATTGTTAGTTAAGTTATTAACTTTATTTTAGCTCTATTACACATGTTTACAACATATGTCAAACTATATTTTTGAGTTATACTTTTTGTTATAGTTTATTATTACCAACAACTCAAACTTGTTGAGTATGTTGTAATCATGTTGTATATGCATTTAGTACGTTCTGACAGGCACTATAGTCTGCTAGAATCATGTATATATAGGAGGGGATTCCTCTTACCTTGAGAAGATCATCAGCTCATACTTCAATCTCATTCACATATACATTCCTCAATTCTATGCTCTATAGCTCTACCAGAACGTCCTCAATACGCCTATTAGATCTGTTCTTCCTTTTCTCCTTTATTGAATACTTGGTTGAATCCTGCTGCCTGTTGTCTACAGTATATTTTCATATACCTGTATTTTAACAGTTTGTAGAGGGGACATGTAGCAATAAAATAGTCATTCTTTCTACAGGCAATGTAGAGTCCATTTGAATGTCTGCACTCCCACTCTTTTTAGGTCAATGTAATAAGGAAGCTTATTGTCTTATATTTCATATCATGTATTTTCTATATTTATTGCATTATTAGTTAACTAGCGTTCACGGTCGAAGGGCTAGCCTTCGTCCACCCTCAGGAACTGCCGGATTCGGTAGTTCAATGGCCACGGAATTTGCCACGGTAAATTCCATGGAACTTGCCATTTCGTGGACACCCTCTTGGGCTCCACACCCTCCTGTATGGCACACCCTCCTCTGGAGGTGTGCCAACCATCATTATGTATTTCCTTAGTCATTAGGGTCTCTGAACAGCGATATAAAGGCCGCTGGATCCCCTCTGGAATCCATCAGTCTTCAGACAACCCGAACAGCAGCAATCAGATAGATAGCATAATTACAAATGAAGATTACACCTGTTATATTATTGTTCCTTATAGAACACCCCTCTTAGTAATCAACCTACCCTTCTGAGGCAATCCTTCAGCAGAACCAGCATACACAAACATCCATCCCCAAGTAGATATAGATTGTATAAACGGTACCGAATGACTACTGTCTAGTATTATTCATTACATTTTTTTTAACATCTAAAGTTAATCTTTATTAAATGAATCCTCTACATCCAAGGCCTGATCAACCTTAGGATACTTTATATTACACTCACGCAAGTGTAAATCAATCTGACTTTATATCAACGATATCGAATTCAACTAGCTAGAACAACATATTCCTTCAACGAGACATCAGACTCTCAACTACAGTATATCCAAAAGAAAGACTTAGACACAAGCTAAGCAGAGCTCTAACGGGCAGTGGTATTCCACATTAAACAATCCCACCTTCGTTCCATATACCTTTCCCAGTATACTTGACAAATCCACTTGCACTCCTGGCAACTAGTCCTATAACTATATCGATAAATGTGATACATCAGGGAAAAACCGGCACCTCAAGTCCCAGGAACAATCGGCTCAATCAGCCAATTGTCATAATCCCACAGCTCATGAATCGCCTCCTCCAGAACCGCCAACTCCTCAAAGAATAATTCTCCCTCAGTAGTGGTTTTATCAGACCCAGACATTGCAACAACAGTCTTGGTACCAACATCGTCTACCTGAATATTGAAATCAGAAAAAGTGACACTCTTCCCGGACGATTCAGAACAAGAATCGCGAACAGTAGACTCAGAGGAATCAGGTCCATAAAACGAGTTAGGACTTTTCCATTCAGACTTGCCGTCGTTGCAAGCAATCGAGCCAACAGTATCCTCAGTCGAGCGGATATCATATATATCTTCAGCCACAACTCCACCAGCACAGTAAGGTGCTAAAGCAGAAAAGTAACTAAACGATTGAATCGAACGATCAGGTCTAATAGGTTGCGGAGCAGTAATTGGTACTGTAGTGTAATTCCAAGTATAGGCAGCATTAGACATAATGGCGTCTGCAGCTGGCCAAAGGACAAAGAAGTCCAGGAGATTAACTATGTTACTGGAGGAAATCCAAAAGTTAGTTAATCAAACTCCTAAGAAAGTGAGATTTGTAGATCCTTTAATAGAAGGAGAAATAAAAAATCAGGAAGGTTATATAGAAGAAGATTATGAAGGACAATCTCAATATAGAGTTAGTTTTAGCCTTCTTCTACCACCAGCGTCAGAAGAATTCTATGACCAGCATACCTATAATTTGTGAGAAATTTTAAAATTTGTGCAGACATTGGGTATAGCTCAAGAGTATCATCTAGAAGATACCAAACTCTTAATGGAAGCGGCAATCAAGTATTATCTTTGGACAACAAGATATCCATTCAAGGAAAGAGATTTGGAAATGAATGCTTTTCTAAGCAAAGAATTAAGGAAACTACCCGTACCTCTACTGAAAGAGCCGCATTGGGTAACAAAGGAATGGGATGATATTATGACCTTTATGTTAAGCGGTACACATCTAGAAAAGAGTACATTTACCACGGAGGATTTGTTTAATCCAAATAAAGGTATGCCTGGAGCGTTCGCAAGAACTCCGAAGAATAAAGGCAAAGGAAAAGAACCTGCGAAAGAATCAGCAAAAGGAACAGGAAGTTCCGATCCTCCTCCTCCTTCACCAGACAAATCAGGTGAGGAGGGACAACAAGAAGAACAAAAAGAAACTGGAACAGACCGTCCACAACAACAAGAGGCAGGACGAGGTAATCCAGATGATAGTGGAGATGATAGCTCTAATTTAGATGATGCATCGTCAGTAGCTAGTCAACCAGCAGCCAGAATAACGCGGAGAAGCAAATCGGTAGAACATCAATAATGGGAATCTACTACTGGCATGATCACCACCGGAAGCTATAAAGTTTCAAAGAAACTTAGAGGAATTAAACTGGACGCACCAGAGAAACTGGACGGAAGTGATAAGAAATTTAAGGACTCACAATATTATGATGCGTGGGCAACGGCAGTTCAGCGGTGGTTGAAGATCAAAGGAATTGACTTGGAGAGTATGGAAGCTATGGAAATAATCGGATTTCTACTCAAGGGGAGCGCCTTGGTTACTTATAACCAGTATCTAAGAGATAAAGAGAAGGACGCAAAATTCTTTGGCTTTATATTGGTACTTAGAGATTTTCTGATACCATCTACTAGCAAGGATATTTTATGGAAGCAATGGGAGATAGCCACCCCATACAAGGACAGACGACATATGGGAATTAAACAGTTTGCCAATTGGCTCACTGAAATGCAGATTAAATTAATCGATAAAAGCTGAAAGCAGTCGATATCAGAGGAAGTCAAGAGAAGAAAGTTTCTAAATCATTTACCTGCACATATGTCGGCCACTCTAATTCCTCTAATTAAAGAGGATTGGACATATGATCAGGTGGTACACCAGGCAGAGTTATATGAAGCATCAAAGAAGGATATTGCCCCACCACATATACCAAGTGGACAACAAAAACAACGTCAAAAATCATTCAACAAGAATTGAAATCCACGCTAGGATTATAATCGACAAAAATCAGGTTTTAATCCTAGCAACAAGCCTGTCCCCAAGAGCAACAACGAAAAGCATAAGGATTCAGATTGGGACACCATCACCAAGAAATTGGATCAGAAAATGAAAATGCAACTGATCAGGGATAAAAAATGTTTATGGTGTTAGAACCCTGGTCATTTCTACAAGGATTGCAGGAAGCGTCAAAATAAAGTACCCATGTGTACTGCAGCCTAGGATTTAAGCCTACCTGCATCAAAAATCAGTAAGGATAAAAACAAGGAACCACTCTTGTCAACCCAGACCTTAGACTACAATAAAGTTTTTGTTAGAGCAAATGGACACCCCGCTCTAGCACTAGTAGACCTCCAAACGAAGGGAGGAGACCTAATTAATTCTCAGTTTGTACACTTACTATACAATATTCCTACAAAGAATATTGAGAAGGTATCTTTGGGTACAGCTATCAAAGGCTCCAAAGCAACTATTGAAAAATTGTGTACAATAACGTTGGATTGGATAGGATATGTAGAAGAACGCACCTTCTATGTAACGCCCTTATCAAAATGGGACATAATATTGGGAGAGCCAGCTCTTTCCAAGGTCCGCGCTATTATTCCAGCGCACCAGGAACCAGTTACTATCCAACTGGAAGATATTCCTAGGTTTGCATTAAGCACATGGAAGAAATCCAGCGCAATGGAACATGGTATAAGATCGGCGTATCTAGAAGTATCATGTGAATCAGTTACAGATTATAGTAGTGGTGGTCAATAAGAGTCTGTAGTACCTCATATTATGTACGGGAACTTTCTGTGTCACACCTTGGCATCTTGGCGATAGCGCTCATTGGCCGACGGCTTTTCGGCGTCACAGAGTTTCAGACTTAGAGCCTCTGTAGGTGACGGCAGGTTTTTGACCCGTCATCTACAGGAAAAAACCTGTTGACTTCTACAGAAAATCCGGTTCAACTCGCACTCGCATAATTCAACTTGCACAATTCAACTCGCATAATTCAACTCGCACAATTCAACTCGCACAATTCAACTTGTACAATTCAACTCGCACAATTCAACTCGCACAATTCAACTCGCACAATTCAACTCGCACAATTCAACTCGCACAATTCAACTGTAAACTGTATATAGGCTTCAAGAAGATCAATATCATGCCGACCTGCACTGGTATTGCGGGATAGGAGATACCGGGCAGAGGCAATGACCTCTCGCAGATGCATCGGCATATACGGTATTTTCAGCTTCAGTTTCAATCTGATAGGGAGCTTGAGCTTTTTCCGTTGTTCGAGGCATGATTGTAGGTGGTGATGATATCTACGTCATGTCACTAATAGGAAATCAATTTAAGCTGGTCAATATGTTTCAGTTATTTTGGTTAGTATGTGGCTTGCGCTAAAAACCCCGTACATGATGCAGGATTCTACAGAAACTTATTGACCACCACTAGTGAACCAGAGAATTAGGAGAACATCAGTGATATGAAAGATACCAAAAATGAACAGGGCTTTTCAACAGCCATTTCATCTATAGAGAAGCAATTTAATCCAGTAATGGAATTTCCCAAATTATTTCCCAAGGAAATACCACGGGACTTACCGCCCCTAAGGAAGGTCAACCACACCATCAGACCTAAACCTGGAGCCACATGGTTACCAAAATGGAGACCATCAGGACATCGATTTACCCAGCAAATCAACGATAAAATCACTGAGGAAGAGAAAACAGGACGAATCTACCGAGTCGAGAATGACACCAACGCAGTAGTTATATTCACTATACCTAAAAGAGATAAACCGGAAGAAGCCAGATTTGTCAATGACTGTCGAGACCGGAATCTAGCAGTGGAACCTGACCATACACCCCTACCAGATATAAATGAATTTATTGAACTAGTAGCGGGAAAATCCTTTTGGTCGAAAATAGATTTAGCAGACGGATTTTTTAATGTCAGAAATGATGAGGAATCAGAAAAGCACTCCACTTTCCTAACTCACCGAGAGTACTACAGAAGTAGAGTTATGCAACAAGGAGACCGGAATGCACTAGCTACTATGGTCAGAGTTATGAATGAAATATTCAAAGACATGATTTATAAGGATATAATAATTTATATCGATGATATCATTATCTTCACTAAGACGTATGAGGAACATGTAGAAGTTCTCAAGAAGGTTCTACAACATTTACAGGATGAGAAGTTCTATCTCAAAGAAACCAAGTGCCAATTTTTCACAACTAAATTGGAGATTCTAGGTCATGTACTGACTGCAGATGGACTTCATGCAGATCCAAAGAAAAGAACCACCATATTGACATTTCCAACTCCAAAGAGAAAACGGGATTTAAGAGGTTTTCTAGGAATCGTCAATTATCTAAGTCGTTTTATTCCAGATCTAGCTTCGTACGCAAGTACGTTGTCAGAACTACAGGGAGAAACGAGGAAATGGGAATGGACAGACACTCATAATACAGCGTTTGAAAAACTAAAGGAACTCGTGAATTCCCCACATGTTTTAAAACCCTGGAATAATGAGTCTACTGATCCAAAATATTTAGTTTGTGATGCAAGTGATGTAGGATTGGGATCTTAGATCGGCCAAGGACCATTAAATCAAATCAGACCATCTTGTTTCTACTCTCGAAAATTTAATCCAGCTCAATTAAATTATCCCACCTTCCAAAAAGAATTGTTGGCAATTATTGACTCATTAAAATTTTTCGAGGCTCAGCTGAGAGGTCACAAATTTACAATCCTTACTGATCACAAACCATTGGTTATATTCCACACTCAAGCACCGTCTAGCCAGAAGCTCAGACGATGGCAAGATTATCTAATGGAATTTGACTGTACTATCCAGCATACCGCAGGAAAGGAAAATTTGATAGCAGATACTCTATCCAGAAAGTATAAATATTAGGATATTCCCACTACAGAGGATGATTATATCTCCACCAACATCAATCCTCCTAACCTCACCTATCCTCCTCATATTTATACTAACGCAATAACTACCACTCTCACTCTCCTACCTACTACTACTACCTCCCAAACAACCAATGGAATGGTTTCACGAGGATGCATCAACTTCCAACATGTTGATTGTGAGTACAACAAGTGTCGCGGGCGAGAAATCTCTCTCGGACACCACCAAAGCTGTCCTTTTATTGAAGAAAAAGAGGACAATAATGATGAGGAATATGATTTCCTCGATGAAGATAATATAGAGGACTCGGAAGTCTCCATGATCATCAAAGAACAAATAAGTTCTTCAAATTCTCCTCCACCACAACCATCAACAGCAACAACGATAATACCAATAGTACTACCGGAAGTAGTATTAACAACAGATCCTGTACATGAAGCACAGGAGTACCATCGAGACCATGAGAGGATACACTGGTCTGGATGTCGAGACTTCTATTGCTTGGTGCATGGAAGTTCTCACCAAATGAGAAATCGCATATTTACAGTTGAAATATGTGCGATTTGCGGAACTAAAGGACATGGAAGTCTAAACTGTCTCCTAAAGGAAACAGTTCTTAAGAAGGAGAAGGAAGTCCTAAAGAATCAGCGAGACCAGTCGGTATGTCTTTTTGATTCATTTGAGGACTATGGAACAACCCCAAAACTAAAAATATTCTACAAACAAAATATTATTCCACCAGTAGTGACACAAGTCATAATGCCAGAAAGAAAGTTTCTGGACCTTGCAAAACAGGTCATCGCAGATGCACCTATAGCAACGAATATACCCTGGGATACAATCCCGGCACTACAAGATCCCACAACACAAAGCCTTGTGTTGAAACCAAAGGAAAATCCATTGACGGCTACTAGCAGTAATGCTAATCTTCAGAATAAATCTACTCGGAAAAGGAGAGAAAGGAAAACTAAGAGTAGACAATTCTATCCTCACTAGCTAGGCTGGAATAATAAGAGCATATAAGTAGGGGATCAATTATATAAGCTCTTTAGCCGAAATATCCAACAAGGTCAAATAGAAAAAAATACTAATTTAGATCCTACTCCAGGAGTAGAGTGCGAAAAAGAAGAGAATTGGATTAAGTTAATGAAGCTTAATACCAAAAGAATTAACCTAAAAACTATACATAGTTTGAAGGGTCAATTGCAAGAGAAGGAATACAAAGATCTAAGGGATTTTCTTAAGTTAGCACCTGATTTTACCAAGTGTTCTATCCTGTATCCAAATATTCCTGTTGAAGAAGATCATATTGTTTGTATTTCCTGACTTTGGACGATTGTCGATAGACAATCAGGATTTAAATTTCTTATTCCTGTTTCAGACAATTTCACAGTAGAACAATGTACTGCTACCTTTGAGACTCATGTAGTTCCGATTATGGGATATCCTTTTTGTATTGTTTTTGATCGTAACACTTTTTTTATGTCAACTTACTTTAAGGATTGGGCAAGGAATAAAGGAATCAAATTGGAACCATCTACTATATACCACCCTCGTGCAGACGGACAATCTGAAATTGTTAACAAGGAAATCTTGCAAGTAGCAAGAGCATGTAAGATTGAAGAATTTGACTGACTACAGAAATTACCAGAGATACAGTTGAAACTCAACTCTAGGTATAACGCCGCCAGGAAAAATAGTCCTTTCCTTACATTATTAGGATTTAATGCATACCATGGAGTATCGATATTACCATATCCTATCAACGCATATAAATCAGCAACCAAATATCATAGTAATACATCTCAAAATCTCTATGACGCCAAAAAGACGCAAGTATCTCAGGCAAATAAATGAGCTCCTATGTTGACTAAATTTAATGTTGGTCAATAAGTCATATTATCCTCAGAAAATATCAACCTATCAAATGTCTCAAACAAAATCAAGCCACGATGGCTAGGTCCCTTTCCTATTATATCAACTAATTGGAAACGAAACAACTATAGCCTCGATTTATCAAGTCAACCAAACCTTAATCTTATATATGATACTTTTTATATCAGCAAGCTGAAACTTTATAGAAACAATGATCTATCTAAATTTCCAAACAGGCAATCCAAAGAACCTGGACCTGTACAAGATGATTGTTATGAAGTTGAGAAAGTATTAGAATTTAGAACGGCACCACGTACGGGTGAATGTCAATATAAGGTTAGATGGCTTAGCTACTCTCCTAAGTATGATTCTTGGGTAAGCGCCAAGGATATTACTCAGGAAATTCTCCAAGACTTTTGGACAACCGGAAGCTTAGAGAATACATTTAAGAGACGTCGAACAACTAGAGGAAGACAAGGACCTCATACTAGAGATGAAACTCGAGCTCTCATACAATAAGAACGAGATCGAGTCCTAAATCAGATGAACCCTACTGAAATACACACCAACGCCAATATACTCAAAATGCATAAAATTCTGGGAAGAATGGAAGCGAGAAGAGCAGAAGAATAAACTATAAATATAGTAAATCCTTCTAAGTGGGGAAGTGTAATAAGGAAGCTTATTGTCTTATATTTCATATCATGTATTTTCTATATTTATTGCATTATTAGTTAACTAGCGTTCACGGTCGAAGGGCCAGCCTTCATCCACCCTCAGCAACTGCCGGATTCGGTAGTTCAACTGCCACGGAATTTGCCACGGTAAATTCCATGGAACTTGCCATTTCGTGGACACCCTCTTGGGCTCCACACCCTCCTGTATGGCACACCCTCCTCCAGAGGTGTGCCAACCATCATTATGTATTTCCTTAGTCATTAGGGTCTCTGAACAGCTATATAAAGGCCGCTGGATCCCCTCTGGAATCCATCAGTCTTCAGACAACCCGAACAGCAGCGATCAGATAGATAGCATAATTACAAATGAAGATTACACCTGTTATATTATTGTTCCTTATGGAACACCCCTCTTAGTAATCAACCTACTCTTCTGAGGCAATCCCTCAGCAGAACAGGCATACACAAACATCCGTCCCCAAGCGGATATAAATTGTATAAACGGTACCGAAAGACTACTGTCTAGTATTATTCATTATAGTCAAGCAGGGTCTTTTAGAGGATAAGTCCATTAGGGTGGATGCACCAGCTACAAATGAAAAGTATGCTGGTTTGTTAGCAGATGTGACTTGGGACTGCAAAGGTGAATGGGGGGCCTGAGTTTAGTTGGGCTTCATGCTATTCCGTAACCTTACTAACCTTTACTCTATCCAACTGGCTTGATTAACAAATTCGTCTAATGTATCAATATCTAGGCAGTATACAAAGGCCTGCCTTAATTCATATGACAGGCCCTCCTGGAAGTGGTCTAGTTTAGCTTAGGAGTCCCAGGAGACTTAGGTAGCTAAGTAGGAAAATTCAGCAATATAGATAGACAGGTTGGTATTTCATTGTTTAAGGGATTTGAGGGCTCGTGTAGTAGTACTAACTATATTGAAGTCTCCAAATGCTTGGTCTAAGATAGTGAACAGAGTATTGATGTCTGCTAGATCTATCCCAATATCCAATACATAAGGTTGGATTTAGTCACAAGCTTTCCCTTCCAAGAGTGTGAAGACATAGGCTAGTTGGTGTTGGTTAGAGGGGAACTTAGCAGCATCTCTATTGAGCCTAATATTGACCGAGTTCTTCCAACTCTTCAAACGGGTTCGATCACCATTGAACTTCAGAAGTGTTAGCAAATCTTAGGTTTTAGTTTGAGGCTTCAAGCAGTTTAGTACCTGGACTGTAGTTCTTTCATTGGCGAGGATGGTATTAACTTCTCCCAGTTCTTGCTTAAGTAGGGTCATCTCGTCCTTGGTAGATTGGAGCTCTTTTTAGGTAATCTTGAGTATGGCTTATACTGAATTCAAAGCTTGCTAAGTTAGGGTGAAGTTACTACCCAGTTCTACTTCAATAGTATTGGTAGCTTCGAAGATATTAATGATCTCCCGATAGTACTAGGGTAATGTTGCTAAGTCTATTGGAATCAGGTAGGCTCTCCAGGCTTAGAATCTGGCTTCTAGTAGCAGGTGTGATTGCTGATCCATATTGTATTAGCTGGTTAGAGGTTTAGATCCAACATAGTATAAGGAGGATACTAGAGCACTAAACTAATTGAGGAATATGACCATAGGGATGAGGCGAGGTCGATACTTGCATACGAGAGTTTATGTGAGTATGGAGTGAGGGAGAGTTCTTTTGGAGGTGAAGGCTGTAATAGAACAGAGGAATAAGATAAGGTGGGGGAGCAAGGCATGGTAAGGGAGCAAGGTACAGCGGAGGAGTAAGGCATAGTGGAGGAGCAAGGTACAGTTAGTGTACACAGTGGGCCGATTTTTACTCGCACCACGTCGCCAAGACTCACGCCGATGGCTAATTATTTCCCCTTCTACCGTCCCGCCGAGTCGGCTTTTCTCTTACCTGAATTACTCCCACCGAGTCGAGTAGCCGATGGCTACTCACCAAGCCCTTTGTTCTTTCTGGTTATGATATTTTGGGCATTCTTGTAGTTGTTACAGATTGCTAGTTTATGGATTGGATTGTCTTTAGTTCTCATGAAGTGTTTCAAGTTTTTATGGAATTGTTACGAAATTATCTCGTTGTCACGGAATTGTCTAATGTTGTCACGGAATTGTCCTGGTTGCGATATTTTGGGTTGCTTAATGGCCTATTATATTCTTGTAGTTATTACAGATCGCTGGTTTATGGATTAGATTGCCTTTAGTTCTTATGAAGTGTTTCAAGTTTTTATAGAATTGTCACGTAATTGTCCAATAATCCTGTCACGGAATTATCTTGTTGTCACGGAATTGTCCAATATTGTAGTGGAATTGTCATGTTTTTCTCATGAAACCTCATTCCCAAACCCAATCCCACTCGTTTCCTTATATGCCAACCCAATTACCAATTAAAACCTGTAAAATAACTACTAAATAAAACAAAATAAAACGAATCTATTTAAACATGTCCCAAAATCCTTGCTCATACCATGACGAATAAGATGACGGAGACAGAGGAGCCAACGTCCAGGATGGAGGAGTAGCAGACAGGGCGGGAGCAGCAGATGGGGAGGCAGCAGCAGACGAGGAGGGAGCAGCAGACGAGGAGGGGGCAGCAGACGGGGCAGGAGCAGCAGACGGGGAGGGAGCAGCAGATGGGGAGGGAGCAGCAGACAGGGTGGGAACAGCAGATGGGGCGGGAGTAGCAGATGGGGACCGTGCAGCAGATGGCGACGGCTCTGACGATGACGAAGACGACAATGATGAAGATAACGACTACGACGACAACGAAGATGGCGACGGCGGAGACGTTGATGGCATAGATGATGACGAAGAAGAATCGTTCCTGGTTGTCGCTAGAGGTCCTCTAGCTACTGATGCTGATACCAGTGGTGGTGGTGCAAGTGGTGGAGGTGGTAGTGCGAGTGGTGGTAGTACGAGTGGTGCGAGTGGTCATGGTGGTCATGGTGAGCATGGTGGGCGTGGTGGGCGTGGTGGGTGTGGTGGTGGGCGTGGTGGGCATGGTGGTTATGGTCGTCATGGTAGTGGATGTGGTCCAGCTGCTGGTGGGAGTGCAGGAGTTGTGGGTTTATTCGTCATATTACTCATGCATAGCCGATTCGCCTCTACTCAATACTACATCTTCACATCCCTTTGCAGAATCGTTTGGCGTGGTGGGTTTCTGTCCCCACTCTGTGTTGCAAACAGGTTGATCGCTATTATATAGTCAAGGTTAGCATCACCCTGAAGCTTTAATATTCATGAGGAATGGCTTGTAACTTGTAAAAAATTCATGCATATATGCCTCCCCAGCCTCTTGTAGGGCATTGGTTATGATAATACCGATCCTTTTAATGTTAGTCCGTCTTCCGAGTATCAGAGGAAAGTTATTGTATTTGTTGTTGACATCCTGTATGATCTCTCGACATAATCGTCAGAGCACCGTCTTCGGGATGATTAGTTCTGTACTGGCCTGTTGTCGCCTGATTTGCCTAACAATGGACACTGATAACGCACTTAGTATTACATTCAACTGACGGGGTTAAGCTCAGAAGTTCTTACACCCTTGGTTCACCTTCCTCTTTTTGGGGACATATGTACTCTGTGATCCTGCCACAGGGGCCAAGTTCCTCTTTGACGACCCTATCGCCTCGGGTATAATCGTCTTGATTACTGAGGGTACAATGGCCTTGATCGCCGCTGGCACAATGTTCTTGATATTTCTTGCTAGCTGTTTTGTCCTAGTCATCGAGTATGTAAGTGTTGACTGTCTATGGTAGCAAAAGGTAAGTTTGCTTGTATATATGTATTATCCTGTCGGTCACTGTTGAAATACAGGTATATGAGAATATACTGTAGACAACAAGCAGCAGGATTCAACCAAGTATCCAATAAAGGAGAAAAGGAAGAACGAATCTAATAGGCGTATTGAGGATGTTCTAGTAGAGCTATAGAGCATAGAATTGAGGAATGTATATATGAATGAGATTGAAGTATAAGCTGATGATCTTCTCAAGGTAGGAGAAATCCCCTCCTATATATACATGATTCTAGCAGACTATAGTGCCTGTCAGAACGTACTAAATGCGTATACAACAAGTTTGAGTTGTTGGTAATAATAAACTATAACAAAAAGTATAACTCAAAAATATAGTTTGACATATATTGTAAACATGTGTAATAGAGCTAAAATAGAGTTAATAACTTAACTAACAATAACATTAAGGTTATAAAGAACATCTGAAAATACTTAATTTATATAAGTATTTTAGCACATGATTTGACATGTAGTGGAATGTAATTAGGAATGACTAATATATGTTTATGTGATTTGTGGTGTAAGAGAGAGCGTTTGTAGAACGCATTTTTTAATACCCCTCCTCACTAATCACGACATAGATAGTCAGGTATAAATATTTTAGCAGTCTCATTAAAAACCTTTATATGAAGAAAAAACCTTGTAGGAAAAAAAATATCTTCATATATAGGAAAAGAGTACTGTTATAAATTATGTTAGTTTCTAAAACAGCATTTGACAGTAAGAAAAATTGTAATCAGGAATGACTTTGGTACAAATATCCGCTGGAGTAAGAGAGCCAGGAACTTGCAGAACGCATTTTTTAATACCACTCCTCGACAAATCACGACATAGATGGTATGCATACATCAATTTGCTTAATGAGAACACTTATACGTGGGTTTTCAGTTAGATCAACTGCCCCATCTCCATCTGTGCTAAGTGCAGCAGGAATAGAGGGAAATCCAAGTTCTTTCAGACCTCTGAGAAGCCATAAGTGCTGTTTAGCTGCTAAAGATAATGCAACGTATTTAGCTTCTACAGTAGAAGTAGAGACATAAGTTTGCTTTCTTGAGCGCCAGCTAATAGTATTCTTAGCTAGTTGAAAGATATTACCTAAAATTGATTTTCTGTCATCTTTATCATTTGCCCAATCTACATCTGCAAAGCCTGCTAAGGAGAGTTCAGGTTTTCTTGTATAAGTAAGTACCTTATCTCTTGTTCCTTTAATATAATGTAAAATACATTTTGCAGCTCCCATATGTATAGTGGTAGGCTTTGAGGCATATTGAGATAGTTTTGAGACAGAGAAAGCCAAATCTGGACATGTTCCAATCACAAAATACATCAATGACCCAATAATCTGTTGATATAGGGTAATATCTACAATGTTATCACCATCTTGGAATTTGCATAATAAAGTATTTGAATTCAAAAGTAGAGTAACAGAGTTGCAAGATATTATGCCAAATCGAGCCAGTATTTTGTCAATGTATGCTCGTTGCGAGAGTATAACTATATCAGGATGGTATTCGATTTGGATACCTAATAGCTAATGTAGGTTTCCAAGCTCTATAAGCTGAAATTCAGATTTCAAGGCTTTTTTAAGAGCGATTCGAGCAGGGGAAGGTGGACCAAAGAAGGTCATATTATCAACATAAATAGCAATAAAGATTTGATCTTTTAAATTGACAAGGACACAAGGATCAAAAGATGAAAGAGTAAAGTCTAATGGAAGTAAATATGAGGTAAGTCGATCATACTAAGCCTTTGGAGATTGTTTAAGACCATATATAGATCGATTTAGGCGTGCACAATGTCCATCTTGTTCGTATCCTTGTGGTAATTTCATATAGATTTCTTCTTTCAGATATCTATATAGAAATGCTACTTTGATATCAAGTTGATCCATAATCCAATTGTAATGCAAAGAGAGAGCAATTAGAAGTCGTAATGAGTCATATCGTACAACTGGAGAAAATACTTCATCAAAATCCATTCCTGGTTGTTGGGAGTAACCTTGAGCAACTAAACGTGCTTTATATTGTATAGGATTGCCTGAAGCATCTCGTTTAATCTTATATATCCATTTGCAACCAACAATATTTCGTTTTGGAGGTGTTGGAGTGATAGTCCAAACATTTTATTCTTTCATATTTTCAAGCTCTTCTTACATTGCTTGAAACCAACGAGGTGATTCAGGACATGTTGTAGCTTGTTTGTATGTTCGTGGTTCGTATTCTTCAGTTGTTAAGAGAGCTGAAGCTAATATACCTTCATCACTTGTATCAGGAAGTTGAACAATTTCCCAAAAAGGATATCTTTAATATTGTTGTCTTATCAATACTTGTGGTATTATAGGTTCAGGAACTTGTTCTGGTTGGATTTGTTTATATTCTTGTGCGTTTTGTAGTGGAGGAGGTATATTAATTTCGAAATTTGATATTGACTCAGACATTGAAGTCAAGTTCTGACCTGTATTTTCAATATCAAGACTAACAAGTTGTGGGTTTGGTATAATCGAATCGGTTGTATTGATGGAAGATTGTTCTGGAGATATAAAATGACACTCTTTGGCAGAGATTGTATAAATATGTTTGTTGGAATTTTGAATCTTGAAGATTAATGGAGTAGGTGTATAACCAACAAATATTGCCAATTCTGTACGTGGATGTAGCTTGGAGCCAGCAGGACGCTTTTCTTTAGGTATATGAATATAACATGATGAACCAAAAGGATGAAGATGTGAGATCTCTGGTTTAGAATGATATAACGCTTGATAAGGTGTTATTCCATTCAGAAATGAGTGAGGAAGTCGATTTCGAATGTAAACTGCTGTAGCACATGCTTCAGCCTATAGGCATTTATCAAGATTGATTAACATAGCTCGCATCATAGTTTGAATTGTTCGATTATAGCATTTTGCTATTCTATTCAATTCATGGTTATATAGTGGTATAGGTTCATGTCAAATTCCTTTATGGTTCCAAAAACTCTGTATCTTATTATTGATATATTCTCCACCATTATCTGTTTTAAAGCAAAGAATCGTAGTAGAAAATTGGCATTCAATCATATTGACAAAGGTATTAATTTCTGTTGTTGCTTGGTCTTTGGTTTTTAGGAAATAAACCCAAACCATTTGTGTAAAATCATCAATAAAAGTAATATAATAGCGTGCATTTCTATAGGAAGGAACAGATGCAATACCACTTAAGTCACTATGGATAATTTCGAAAGGTCTTGTTGCATGTGTTCCATAAGTTGTTGGTACTTTGTGTGTTGATTTTGCTTGAATACAAGTTATGCATTCAAATTGAGAAGGAATAGCAGGTATAATATATCCGTCATGGTAAACTGTTGGATCGATTTTTGATGGATGTCCTAAAGCATTATGCCATTGTTGAAATGTATTTTAAAGTGCCATATATGCAGTTTCAACTGGTTTTGGTACTTCAATAATATGTGGAAGATTATTATGGAACTTTGTAACAAGAACTAGATTTCTATTCTTTGTATACAAGTGACCATAATCTCCACTTGCTTCCCATATAAAGCCTTTAGAACGAACTGAATTCCATGAAAACAAGTTATGACAAAGAGTTAGGACATATAAGACATTTTTAAGTGCAATTGGATTAACTGAGCCATTAGGAAGCAAACAATTCAAACGAACTATGCCAATCCCCTCTACTAATAGGATACTTTTATCTCCTATTTCTACAGTTCCATAATGCGGTTTGATTGTGTCAAATTGTCCTATATCATATGTCATATGAGAACTTGCTCCAGAATCAAATTTCCAGACTAGGAAAGAGGAAGAACTAATACTTGCATAGGCATAATCCACAGTTATATGTACAGATTCTTGTGTTGGCTATTGTTTCTTAGCCTCTTGATCCTTCTTGAGACGTCTACATTCAGTCCAATTATGACCTTCAAATGGAGTCTTATTATGTTTCTTGCAATAAGTACACCACTTAGCTGATTTAACAGTTTCAGTAGACTCTTTTGCATTAGAATTGATGCTTCTTTTGCGTTTTTTAGACGCTGGAGTTTTGGTTGTTGTTAATGCACTATCTGTTGTATTAACCAATTGATGGTTAGTAGAGAGACTATAGAGTCTTGACTTTAATTCTGCATAAGATAGATTGTCTTTACATCAGTAACGATATCAGTTTGCCTTTGCGGCGTCCGATGCCGCTAATGACCTAAAGATAAACTGACAGTTAACGGCGGCCTGCGGACGTTGGTTGTCGCTCTGGCACCTCTCTGTGTTAGTCCACGCCGTCACGCCAATGCCCTACCATCTACGTCCCAGCGCGACCGCCTATGGGTGTCCACTGTAATGCTTTACTCCCAGAGACTACGCCAGGGCTCTGCGTCCGGACAGTGGGCGTCCCACGCCTCCTACGCCAGTAAAGGCATTATGATAGTTATGGATGCGAACCCGGTACTGCTCGCGCCATGCCGCTATACCCTAAAGCTCTGCGCCCTGAGGTCCTGCATTATGTGTCAGTGTCATGGGCATGTACCTTATGTATCCATGCCCTCAAGTTAAAGCGCCAATGCTCCAGGTGCTATAAGGGTGCCCGTACACCCTAGCACAAGTTTACAGGTAAAACACTAGGTTCATGTAGGTAATAGCAGCTAGGAAAAGGCACTGAGGTAGAAGCTATATATTACAAGAACTATGTACCTTTAAGTTTCTATATACACGGCTGAACTTCCAATGAACCATTCCCTCTTATGTCTCGTAGAACTCTATGCTGTGCATATGCCTCCCAAAATCCCAGCTGCATATATGCCTCCCAAAATCCCAGCGGTTCCCTGATCTGAGCCCTGTCGCTATTAGCTATGGAACGCTGATATATTTAGCATAGAACATGGATGTTGCGAGACTGTACCCATCTGAGGCTACCCAATAGCTGGCTGATGTAGTCAGACGCTGCCGAAAGTAATGCCTAGTACTAGAGCTATTAGCTATGCATTCCCATAGTGTCCGTAGATTTTCTGGCAAGTTCACGTACCTAGCTATGTCTGCCCATATACATGGGGAATATCTAGGGAGTGCACTTGGGGAGTCCTAAGAGCAATTAGCTATCGCTTTCACATAGAGTTCACTGGTTTTCTAACGAGTTCATGTACCTAGCAACGCCTGCATCTACCTGTGCATATAGTTGTGGATATCTGAGGAGTGCACTTGCGGAGTCCTGAGAGAAATTAGCTATACCTTCACATACAGTTCGCTCGTTTTCTGGTGAGTTCACGTACCTAGCTATGCCTGTGTCTATGCACTGGGGGCAACTGCACTTGCGGAGTACTAAGAGCAATTAGCTGTGCCTTCACATAGAGTTCACTCGATTTCTGACCAGTTCACGTACCTAGCTAGGCCTGTATGTGCACATATACATTGGCGATATCTCGGGAGTGCATCTGCGGAGTACTAAGAGCAATTAGCTATGCCTTCACATAGAGTTCGCTAGATTTCTGGCGAGTTCACATACCTAGCTACGCCTGTGTGTGCCCGCAGAGTACTAAGAGCAATTAGCTATACCTTCACATAGAGTTCGCTAGATTTCTGGCGAGTTCACGTACCTAGCTACGCCTGTGTATACGCATAGAGTACTAAGAGCAATTAGCTATGCCTTCACACAGAGTTCGCTGATTTTCTGGCCAGTTCACATACCTAGCAACGCCTGCGTCTGCCTGCGCATATAGTTGTGGATATCCAGAGAGTGCACTTGCGGAGTCCTGAGAGAAATTAGCTATACCTTCACATACAGTTCGCTCATTTTCTGGCGATTTCATGTATCTAGCTATGTCTATGTCTGTGTACTGGGAGTAACTGCACTTGCGGAGGACTAAGAGCAATTAGCTATACCTTCACATAGAGTTCGCTAGATTTCTAGCGAGTTCACGTACCTAGCTATGCCCTGTGTGTGCGCATATACATTGGCGATATCTCGGGAGTGCACTTGCGGAGTACTAAGAGTAATTAGCTGTGCCTTCACATAGAGTTCGCTAGATTTCTGGCGAGTTCACGTACCTAGCTATGCCTGTGTGTGCACGCAGAGTACTAAAAGCAATTAGCCATGCCTTCACACAGAGTTCGCTGGTTTTCTGGCCAGTTCACGTACCTAGCTATGCCTGTGTATGCGCATATACATTGGCGATATCTCAGGAGTACACTTGCGGAGTACGAAGAGCAATTAGCTATACCTTCACATAGAGTTCGCTAGATTTCTGGCGAGTTCACATACCTAGCTACGCCTGTGTATGCACACGGAGTACTAAGAGCAATTAGCTATGCCTTCACACAGAGTTCGCTGGTTTTCTGGCCAGTTCACGTACCTAGCTACGACTGTGTCTGCACATATACATTGGTGATATCTCGAGAGTGCACTTGCAGAGTCCTAAGAGCAATTAGCTATGCCTTCACATAGGGTTCGCGGGTTTTCTGGCAAGTTTACATACCTAGTTACGACTTTGTCTGCGCATATACATTGGTGATATCTCGGGAGTGCACTTGCGGAGTCCTAAGAGCAATTAGCTATGCCTTCACATAGGGTTCGCTAGTTTTCTGCCGAGTTCACGTACCTTGCGATGTTTACACATATAGATGGGGGATAACTCGCGAGTGCACTGGGGAGTAGCGCTGCCTCCTAGTCTGACTTGCTGCCGCCGACTTGGCTATTTGAGGTGTGAGTAATACATGTGAAAAGAGGGGGCGTACATGGTCTCGTATTTTGTTGGTTCACATGCCCCGGAAATATGTGTTGGTTTACGCAGCCCTGGAAATATGTGTCGGTTGACGCGGCCGGAAAATATGTGTGATTGGTTTGAAGGCAGCCTCGCGTACACTGGTGTGACAGATTAGCATGCCATCCTGCATACATGTTTCAGGCCATATATACCCACCAGCTATGAGATTACCGAAATGGGTAATAAGATATAGACTCATAGCGGGCTTGTTCGTATACACTTGCTTGTGCGAGAAAGTCCTGCTTTTCGAGGCTTTTTGATATATATGCACCAAACTCTTGCTTTCAAGGCTTAGTGATATATATGCGAGAAAGTCATGCTTTTCGAGGCTTTTTGATATATATGCGCCAAACTTATGCTTTCGAGGCTTAGTGATATATATACGAGTAACTCATGCTTTTCGAGGCTTCTTCATATATATGCGAGAATGCTTTTCTAGTCTTCTTCATATATATACAAGAAAGTCCTGCTTTTGGAGGCTTCTTCATATCTATGTCAGAAAGTCATGCTTTCGAGGCTTTTTGATATATATTCGCCAAACTCATGCTTTCGAGGCTTAGTGATATATATATGAGAGAAAGTCATGCTTTGCGAGGCTTCTTCATATATATGCGAGTAACTCATACTTTTCAAGGCTTCTTCATATATAAGTGAGAAACTCATGCTTTTCGAGGCTGCTCCTGGCATTGATTTCCGAAGCTCCTTAGCCTGGGAGGGCCTTGTGCAAGCCAATAAGTTTTACATCAGCCACGACATATGCATACATGAGCCTCAAAAGTATGACTTTCTCGCATATATATGAAGAAGCCTCGAAAAGCATGAGTTTCTCACTTGCGAGTGCACTGGAGAGTTCTAACCTCAGCGCTGCCTGCCGCCTAGTCTAGCTGTTTGAGGTCTGCGTAATACATGTGAAAAGAGGGTGGTGCATGTGCTTTCGTGTTTTGTTAGTTCACGTAGCCCAGCAAAATATTTGTCGGTTGACGCGGCCGGGAAATATGTGTGATTGGTTCGAATGCAGCCTCGCGCACACTGGTATGAGAGATCAGCACGCTGTCCCTGCATGCATGTTTCAGGCTACATATGCCTGCTAGCTGTGAGATTACCGAAGTTGGTAGTAAGGTATGAATGATGAGCACTCATGGCGAGCTTGTTTGTATACACTTGTTTATGCGAGAAACTCATGCTTTTTGAGGCTTCTTCATATATATGCGAGAAAGTCATACTTTTGAGGCTCATATATACATATGTCGTGGCTGACGTAAAACTTATTGGCTTGCACAAGGCCCTCCCAGGCTAAGGAGCTCCGGAAATCAGTGCCAGGAGCAGCCTCGAAAAGCATGAGTTTCTCGCTTATATATGAAGAAGCCTTGAAAAGTATGAGTTACTCGCATATATATAAAGAAGCCTTGAAAAGTATGACTTTCTCTCATATATATATCACTAAGCCTCCAAAGCATGAGTTTGGCGAATATATATCAAAAAGCCTCGAAAGCATGAATTTGGGGCATATATATGAAGAAGCCTCGAAAAGCCTGACTTTCTTACATATATATCACTAAGCCTCGAAAGCATGAGTTTGGCGAATATATATCAAAAAGCCTCGAAAGCATGACTTTCTGGCATATATATGAAGAAGCCTCAAAAAGCATGACTTTCTCCCATATATATATCACTAAGCCTCGAAAGCATGAGTTTGGCGAATATATATCAAAAAGCCTTGAAAGCATGAATTTCTGGGATATATATGAAGAAGCCTCGAAAAGCATGACTTTCTCGCATATATATATCACTAAGCCTCGAAAGCATGAGTTTGGCGAATATATATCAAAAAGCCTCGAAAGCATGACTTTCTGGCATATATATGAAGAAGCCTCAAAAAGCATGACTTTCTCCCATATATATATCACTAAGCCTCGAAAGCATGAGTTTGGCGAATATATATCAAAAAGCCTTGAAAGCATGAATTTCTGGGATATATATGAAGAAGCCTCGAAAAGCATGACTTTCTCACATATATATATCACTGAGCTTCGAAAGCATGAGTTTGGCGAATATATATCAAAAAGCCTCGAAAGCATGACTTTCTGGCATATATATCAAAAAGCCTCGAAAAGCATGACTTTCTCGCATATATATCACTAAGTCTCGAAAGCATAAGTTTGGCGCATATATATCAAAAAGCCTCGAAAAGCATGACTTTCTCGCATATATATCAAAAAGCCTAGAAAGCATGACTTTCTGGCATAGATATGAAGAAGCCTTGAAAAGCAGGACTTTCTCGCATATATATGAAGAAGACTAGAAAAGCATTCTCATATATATATGAAGAAGCCTCGAAAAGCATGAGTTACTCGCATATATATCACTAAGCCTCGAAAGCATAAGTTTGGCGCATATATATCAAAAAGCCTCGAAAAGCATGACTTTCTCGCATATATATCACTAAGCCTCGAAAGCATGAGTTTGGCGTATATATATCAAAAAGCCTCGAAAAGCAGGACTTTCTCGCACAAGCAAGTGTATATGAACAAGCCCACCATGACTCCATACCTTATTACCCATTTCGGTAATCTCACAGCTGGTGGGCATATGTGGCCTGAAATATGCATGCAGAACAGCATGCTGATCTGTCACACCAGTGTGTGTGAGGCTGCCTTTGAACCAATCACACATATTTCCCGACCGAGTCAACCGACACATATTTCCGGGGCTGCGTGAACCAACACATATTTCCGGGGCACGTGAACCAACAAAACACGAGAGTACGTGCACCCCCTCTTTTCACATGTATTACTCATACCTCAAACAGCCAGGTCGGTGGCAGCAAGCCAGACTAGGAGGCAGTGCTACTCCCCAGTACACTCGCGAGTTATCCCCCATCTATATGTGCAAACATAGCAAGGTATGTGAACTCGGCAGAAAACCAGCGAACCCTGTGTGAAGACATAGCTAATTGCTCTTAGGACTCCATAAGTGCACTCCCGAGATATCACCAATGTATATGCGCAGACACAGTCATAGCTAGGTACGTGAACTCGCCAGAAAACCCGCGAACCCTATGTGAAGGTATAGCTAATTGCTCTTAGGACTCCACAAGTGCACTCTCGAGATATCACCAATGTATATACACAGACACAGTCGTAGCTAGGTACGTGAACTCGCCAGAAAACCTGCGAACCCTATGTGAAGGCATAGCTAATTGCTCTTAGGACTCCGCAAGTGAACTCTCGAGATATCACTAATATATATACGCATATACAGGCGTAGCTAGGTACGTGAACTGGCCAGAAAACCAGCGAACTCTGTGTGAAGGTATAGCTAATGGCTCTTAGTACTCCACACGCATACACAGGCGTAGCTAGGTATGTAAACTCGCCAGAAATCTAGCGAACTCTATGTGAAGGCATAGCTAATTGCTCTTAGTACTCCGCAAGTGCACTCCCAAGATATTGCCAATGTATATGCGCACACACAGGTATAGCTAGGTACGTGAACAAGCCAGAAAACCAGCGAACTCGGTGTGAAGGTATGGCTAATTGCTCTTAGTACTCCGCGCGCATACACAGGCATAGCTAGGTACATGAACTCGCCAGAAATCTAGCGAACTCTATGTGAAGGCATAGCTAATTGCTCTTAGTACTCTGCAAGTGCACTTCCGAGATATCGCCAATGTATATGCGCACACACAGGGCGTAGCTAGGTACGTGAACTCGCTAGAAATCTAGCGAACTCTATGTGAAGGCATAGCTAATTGCTCTTAGTACTCCGCAAGTGCAGTTACCCCCAGTGCACAGACACAGGCATAGCTAGGTACGTGAACTCGCCAGAAAACGAGCGAACTGTATGTGAAGGCATAGCTAATTTCTCTCAGGACTCCGCAAGTGCACTCCCCGGATATCCACAACTATATGCGCAGGCAGACGTAGGCGTTGCTAGGTACGTGAACTGGCCAGAAAATCAGCGAACTCTGTGTGAAGGCATAGCTGTCACGGGGGCCCTATTGTCACTTATAGTGCTCTTGCAACTATAAACAGGATGGCCGTACTTATGCTACCACAACAATACCTATTCCGCAACCCAGAATAGAATCCTATAGCAGTAAAGTTCAATTCCACTAAAGTCCCTCATAAAAGATCTTATTTCGCAACACAAAATAAATCCTATATCACTTGAACGTAAAGTTAACTAGACTTAGAACTTTGTAGGCTTCGTGTACTCGAGGTGCTCTTGCTTTCGAATAGTCTTAATAGTAGAATCAAATTCAACCGGGAACTACTAGCACTATTTATAACGCGCGGTGGTTGTAGATATTCTTTGATAAAATATTTTGGGGACACGCGCCCTACCTGTCACTTTCGAATTAATTAATTCTAAGTGTTATGCCATCCACACCTTTTGTTAACGCAGGTGCTATCTGCGCTCGTTATCACAGGTTACTAACCTAAACAATGAGTATTATCCCATATCTGCATATACACTAAAACTTCGCTTAAAGCTCTCTAGCCCTATTAACGAATACCCAGCCGAAACAACTAAACTCATCTTCCGATATCCTACCAAAACCGACGATGCCATTAAGTTATTCCTTAACAGTATCATAGGGTCATTTATTTGAGCTTCCGGCAGTATTCACTTAGTAGGGTCTAGTGTCCATTGAAAAATTATTTTCAACTACACATAACTCTATGAATAGAGAACCGTGGGTCACAAACAAACTATCATTGGTAAGGTCTTATCGCAACGAAGATTATAGAATCTTAGTTCATCTCGATACCTAACTTATTCACAGAGTTATTACCAATAGTAGGTAAACCTCCTCGTGGGCTTATTACACCTTATTAAAAGGCTAATAACTCCATGAGTTTTACTCCGATCATAAAAAGGATTTCAGAAATGGAATCAGGGCGTCGAGTAGGCCTAGATAGGACCTTGAAAATATAAATTCGGAGAACTTTTTATTTTCGCCCTATCTTTGGCCTACTCCCCAAGTCGCTTCCCTTATAGTGTCACCGGACGCACTTTGGTCTAAAGTACGCCCTCGTGGCTTCATTTTTTTATTTATTTTTACCGAATTATTTTCCTGCAGTTCAGGGTAATAATTCAGGTTTCAGGGTAACGCCAAGAGTTCAGGGTAATAGCTTCCAGCTAGTAGTATATATATATATAGTATATATGGATCTGGGTATAACTATAGAACCGTTATTCGGATTGTTCTGAAACTTAAACCGTAGCTCCCTCAAGGGTCTATGGACGTTCTATAAGAGTTAGAACTATCTGTGATAATTCTTTACTCCTCCGAGGTTCATACCCGTTACTAATAATTATCTTATGGATAAATGTTAGAAACATTTATACCACACTACTATGAGTGTACCTAGAGTCCGTATGGATATTCTAGGGTCGTTCTATGTGGGCACAAGTACCTATGGTAGGGCTGGATGTCACCCCGTGACAGTGCCCCCCCCCTTAAGGTTCTTGTCCGTAAGAACCTAATTGATCATGCAGCCAGACTCATTATTATCACTAACAACAATGGATGGGGCTTGAGGACCAGTCCTCATATACGACTACCGAAACAAAGTAGCGTACGTCTCATTGCACCCCTGG
>ML121669.1:2078-56201 GCA_003788615.2 Terfezia boudieri ATCC MYA-4762
AGACCAACGACCCTGCGTTACCCCCCGGGGCGGGAGCGGACTCTACGAGATCTATAACACGGGTGCGGACCCTGCGTGTCCGTCAATACGGGTGCGGACCCTACGTGACCGTCAACACGGGTGCGGACCCTGCGTGTCCGTCAATACGGGTGCGGACCCTACGTGACCGTCAACACGGAGAGCGGACCTGCCGAACGTCCGGAAAACTACGGAGAGCAAACACTGCCGAATGATGTATCATATAACGGAAGGGGACCACAATGACTAGGTACCCGGGATTAACGAGAGAAGGTGTTAAGTATCGACGACTATCGCATGTATTAGTAACATAAGCGGTTAATAATAACATGTTTTCATAACTCTTTATCTATATCTGTACTTTGTGCCAGGGAGTATGTGAACGACCCTGTAGGCGAGATCATGAGATGGTAGGTAGTGGCCCTAATCCGAGTGGTGGCCCTACACCGAGTTAAATAATGATCTATGTAAAACTCGATCTAGATCAATGTGCTCTCACGCCTCATCTACCTTAACTTCCTTATACTTACCATCTGGAGGCTCTTGCGTAAAACTCTCCCCTTGCCCCCCACGCTCCCCAGTATGGGGAAGCATTATTTCCATTACCCCCTAGCGTCCCAGGTGTTGGCGTACGCCCCCATTGCGTCCCAGGCGTAGGCAAAACGCCTAGTGCGTCCCAGGCGCACGCGCAACATCCAGGGCGTCCCAGGCGCGGACGCAACCCCCGGCACGTCCCAGGCGCAGACGCAACGTCCAGCACGTCCCAAGCGCGCGCACAACATCGATTGCGTCCAGACACCGACGCAAATGTCTCGCGCGTCAAGATTTAGAGTTATCGTCCCATGCGTTGCGTACGTCAGACGCACAGGACGGAAATATATTTTTTGCTGATGTCTACATCCGCCCACTCAACAAGTAGCTGTAGTATAATCTTATGCTCTTATTATACAGCTTACGATAGTAGTATCTTACTATTATTATCCTTTGAGTTCATGTCAACATCTACTCATTGAACAAGTAGCCATACAATAGCTTCATGCTCTTGTTGCATAGCTAATGATAGTGGTGAGATGCCATCCTTATCTTTTAAGTTCATATCCACATCTACTAGCTCAATAAATAGCCATACAACAGCCTTATATCCTCTTGAAGCTGTATATGATAGTGGTAGTATGCCATATGTATCCTTTAAGTCTGTATTCACATCTGCCCACTCAACAAGTAGCTGTACAATAGCCTTATACCCTTGTTTCATAGCCAATGATAGTGGTAAGATGCCATCCTTATCTTTTGAATTTACATCCATATCTGCCTACTTAATAAGTAGCCACACAACAGCTTTATATCCATTTGCCATAGCCCATGACAGTAGTATCATGCTGTACATATCTTGTGAGCCTGCATCCATATCCATCAGCAAGAACGAATTGGCGTCCGGACGCGAGAGCAAATTCTGGTGCGTCCTGTGCGTCCTGTCCGTCCAGACGCCCCGCGCAGTCGCAACAGAATCCAGACGCCACCCTGCGAGCCGCGGGGGGCGCAACAGCGTCCTGACGCCACAAGAGCACCGTGGGGGGCGCAACAACGTCCTGACACCCTACTAGGTTGTACAGCAATCCGGACGCCAGCTGGGTCACAATACAATCCTGACGTCCAACTCGGTCGTAACCCAATCCTGATGCCACCAGGCACCGAACTATTATCTCATTGCTTCATATCTTCGGTCTTGGCAATCTGCCTTGGCTACATATGAATCCACGGCTTATATATATATATGCGAGAAATCCATGCCTTCGCGGCTTATATGTATATATTCGAGAAATCCATGCTTTCGCGGCTTATATGTATATTTGCGAGAAATCCATGCTTTTGCGGCTTATATGTATATATGCGAGAAATCTGTGCTTTCGCGGCTTATCCATATATATGCGAGAAATCCATGCTTTCGCGCCTTATACATATATATGCCAGATATCCGTGCTTTCGTGGCTTATATTCCAGACTAGGCTTATATGTATATTTTCTAGGGATTCAGGCTTTCGAGGATCATGTGAGAAATCGAGCATATCTAGAGGCCGCGAATGCATGCGTGGCCAACCCCAATCGCCAAGGCCGACTATATAGACTTTCCGAAGACAATGATATAGCAGATAACGAGAAAAGTGGCATGACCCGCTCCGCCCACTGCTGCAAGCGCTGCCTAGGCTGGTAATAGTCTTATTGGGAAAACGTAGCACTGCGATATGAGCAGAACTCATGCATCCGCGGCTTATATATATTGTAGGAACTCATGCATTCGCGGTTGTAGGAATTCATGCATCCGCGGCTTATAAAGTATATTGTAGGATCGCGCCTTATATATATGTTGTAGGAATTCATGCATCCGCGGCTTATATATATTGTAGGAACTCATGTATTCGCGGTTGTAGGAATTCATGCATATCTAGTGGCCGCTCAAGCATGAATTCCTACAATATATATAAGCCGTGAATGCAACAACCGCGAATACATGAGTTCCTACAACATATATATAAGGCGCGGATGCATGAGTTCCTACAACATATATATAAGGCGCGAATGCATGAGTTCCTACAATATACTTTATAAGCCGCGGATGCATGAGTTCCTACAACCGCGAATACATGAGTTCCTACAATATATATAAGCCGCGGATGCATGAGTTCCTACAATATATATAAGCCGCGGATGCATGAGTTCCTACAATATATATAAGCCGCGGATGCATGAATTCCTACAACCGCGAATACATGAGTTCCTACAAAATATATATAAGCCGCGGATGCATGAGTTCCTACAATATATATAAGCCGCGGATGCATGAATTCCTACAACATATATATAAGGCGCGATCCTACAATATACTTATAAGCCGTGGATATATGAGTTCCTACAATATATATATAAGGCGCGAATGCATGAATTCTACAACATAAGNATACATGAGTCGATCCTACAAAAGTATATATAAGCCGCGGATGCATGAGTTCTGCACATATCGCAGTGCTACGATTTCCCAATAAGACTATTACCAGCCTAGGCAGCGCTTGCAGCAGTGGGCGGAGCGGGTCATGCCACTTTTCTCGTTATCTGCTATATCATTGTCTTCGGAAAGTCTATATCGTCGGCCTTGGCGATTGGGCTTGGCAACTATGGTTTTCCTGTATATATACTTCGCTGCCCCGCACCTTTTCCCTTTGTCTTGTATGACTTCCCAGGTATATTCTAGCATGTATTAGATTGAGTATTAGAGCGAGTATTAGAGCGAGTATTAGAGCGAGCATTTGAGCGAGTATTAGAGCAGGTATAGGAGTATTTGAGCGAGTATTAGAGCGAGTATTAGAGCAGGTATTGGAGCGAGTATTAGAGCAGGTATTGGAGCGAGTTTTGGAGCAGGTATTGGAGCGAGTTTTGGAGCGAAGGTTGCATATTCCATATATATATCTCTTTCTCAATACTTCTATGTATATAACTTCCGAATACAATGAAGACTCTACTATGCATATATTTATAGTACGATCGCGCGTATATTCGGAGGCGGCTATTTCAAGGCGGTTATTTCAAGGCAGTTATTCAGAGGGCTGTTCGCTACGTTAGGGGCGTGAGTTCACCCATGAAGTGCGTCGGGACAAGGCTTGTTTTAGGGTGGCGTTGCAGACACAGGAGGCTCAGCCAAGTACGTCTAGATAAAGATTGTTTAAGGCTCGCGTTGCAGACACAGGCAAACCTGCCACGCGCTAGTCTTACGTCCCAGGGGGCGGAGCAAAGTTCAACTGCGTCCCGCCGCACCCGCAAAAGCGTTGACGTCCTGATTTAGAGTTTTTGTCCCGAGCGTCCTGTGCGTCCTGTGCGTCAGGACGCACAGGACGCAAATATCATTCTTGCTGATGTGCCAAGAGATGCCGGATGTGGGTATATCGTAGCGATACAGAACGATTTCACTGGTTGGGTAGAAGTGAAAGCAATTCGGAAGGCAAATGCGAAAACAGTGGTATCTTTCATTCTGAAATGGATAGTTAGATTTAGAGCTCCAGCAAAGTTGGTTTATGATAATAGTTCCAAGAACAAAGGTGAAGTTCAGACAATACTACAGCAGTACAATATCATTAACATTACGATTGCTGCATACCACCTATAGTCCAATGTGCTAGTGGAAAGAGGCCACCAGCAGATTGTGGATGCGCTCACTAAGTTGGGCAAAAATTGGATGAAAAATCTGCTATTTGTTATTTAGACTGATAGAATAATAACTAGAGCATCGACCGGATACCTACCATTCATGCTGGTATTTAGACAAGACTGTATCCTCCTAGTAGAGCTAACTATATTAATGTAGGCCATAGTGGACTGGAACAGGATACAAACTAGAAAATAGCTATTATTAATATATATGAAACAGGTCAAAAAAAAGAAGAAAATTTGAAGATAGCTGCTAACAGATTAGTAAAAAATCAAATAGCAAATAAAGTATTCTTTGATCATAACCGAAGACAAAGGATAGATAACCTTGATGTTGGAGATTCAAGTTTGGTCCTTTTGTACAATTCTATGTTAACTAAGTAGTGGTCGAGAAAACTAGATAACTGCTGGCCTAGCCCTTATAGAATTAGAGATCTGTGTAGGGATTAGGGTACCTACTTACTAGAAGAATTGGATAGTACTCACATGAAGCTACCATACCCAAGAGAGAGGCTGAAATACTTCTATCTGTAAACAGGGGTAAACTATAAAGAATAAAGTTACCTATAGGAGAAAGCTAAGATGGATTTGAATAAATAGATATAGTTTATATAGTGTATTATAAGTTTGTTTAATATATTATAGGACAAGTCTAAGTATTAAGATTAACTACATTTTAGATGTTTTTAGTATGTTTTGACTTATTTAGTCTGTCACTGTTTATGATAGTTGGAGGATATGGAATATATATAGGTGTAAGAAGGGAAGCTGAGTCTTTTCTCCTTTTCTTTTTAGAATAACTGTCTGTTTAGTAGGACCTACGAATTGTACCTTTAAGTTTCTGGAAAAAATGATATCCTATATCTTTATTTTACCTCTACACATCCTATTTACTATCTTTATAATGTCTATCTCTGGTCAAGAGCTTAGCCAACTACTTACTATTGCTGATAGGGAGTTCCAAATAAGGTTTAAGGAGATTTTAGCTAGTGAAAATATAGTTAATACCCAGTTTGAAAGAGTGATTAAGTCCATTGTTAGAGAAGTAAATCAATAGAGGTTTCTTAAGGGTATTGCTAAACTAATATGGGAAGTAGAAGAGAGAGTTAGAGTGCTAGCAGCAGCTCAAATATCCTTACTCAACTAAGCTATAGATACTAATCTAGAAGCATAGGGTATTTCCTGTGAGAAGACTAAAGAGGAGGTTAATATAAATAATTTGGCCAGATTAGGCTTAGTATATAATCTTGCTGTAAGAAGATACTGCAGCTATAACTTAGCGACAGAGAAATATTAGTGTTTGGAGTAGATAACTGCCTTCAGAGATCTATACCCACCTTGGCTATCAGTTGAGTTCTTACATCAATATTCCCTTACAGTATAACAGTTATCTTTTGATCATGGAATAGACTTAGTTGAAGATATTATTCTATAGTTTAGGGTGGAAATCTTAACTCAGAAGAGAATACTATAAATGAAAAAAGATGATTAGGTAATAGTAGAGAACATTAGATAGGTGCTAGAGAATGAGGACTTGCCAGAGGTGTTAGAAGCGCAAGCCAGAAGGTACCATCCTAGATATATAGTACTAGTCAAGTCGATTAATGAATAATTGGAGTAGAATAATCCTATTAACACTCTAGAGAATACAGAAGCTAAAGAGCAGGAGAACCGAAATCAGGAAGCAGCAAAAGCTGCAGCATCATTATTAGTATATCAGAAAAAATTTAGATTATATTGTATGCACACTGTGCACACAACACTAATTTGCAAAATTGTGCGTTATATTAAAATCTCAACCTTATAATGCAGTTTCACCCAATACTAATACTCACAATTCTAGACTCTTTCGCACTCCCCAAATTTACAAGTGGATGCTGTATGCCCTCTTGTCAATATCTCTCTCTCTGCTGACCTATTTCCAATATCTCCCTACCCTCTTCCCTATTCTTAATGTCACCCTCTTTACTGATCCATTCCACACACTCTATCACTATACTCAATATTATTATTGTGGCCTCGTTACCTATGATCTTCTCAGGGCCAAATTGCATCTCTTTATGGTGGCAATGGCTACAATGCTTGTTTTTCCCTTCCTTAAACAGCGCACTTGTTCTACAATGCTACCTGCATTTTATGCATTTCCAAACTTATTATTTCATTCTCATAGTAATCTAAAACTAGCTAAATATACAAATCGAGCATACATCATGTGCGTCTGAATAAGCCTTATAGTAAACGTCCAAATCTGCCCTGTGACCACTGTCCAATCCATTCCTGTGTTCTGGTGCAAATTAGCCTAGAATCAAGCGAGCAAATAAGCATAGAATCGAGCTAGCAATTAGCCTAAGATTGAGTGAGCAAGTCAGTAAGAAGTCAGCAAGCAAATGAGCGAGCAAATAAGTGAGTAAAACAGCCTAATTGAGCGAGCAAGTCAGCGAGCAAATGAGCGAGCAAAACAGCCTAGAATTGAGCGAGCAAGTTAACGAGCAAATGAGCGAGCAAATAAGCGAGCAAAATAGCCTAGAATTGAGTAAGCAAGTTAGCGAACAAATAAGTGAGCAAATCAGCTTATGATAGAATTGAGCAAGAAAATAAGTGAGCAAAACAGCCTAGAATTGAGCAAGCAAATAAGCGAGCAAATCAGCCTAGAATTGAGTAAGCAAAATGAGCGAGCAAGTCAGTGAGCAAATATGCGAGCAAAACAGCCTACAATTAAGCGTGCAAGTCAGCAAGCAAATGAGGGAGCAAAATAGCCTAGAATTAAGTAAACAAGTCAGCGAGCAAATGAGCGAGCAATCAGCCTAGAATTGAGCGAGCAAATCAGCATAGAATTGAGCGAGCGAATCAGCCTAGAATTGAGCGAGAAAACAGCCTAGAATTGAGCAAGCAAATCAGCATAGAATTGAGCGAGTGAATCAGCCGAGAATTAAGCAAGTGAATCAGCCTGGAATTGAGCGAGAAAACAGCCTAGAATTGAGTGAGCAAAACAGCTGAGAATTGAGTGAGCAAACAACCTCCGTATAATGGTGCAAATAAGTATAGAAATCGATGCGTACACTGTGGGTGGTATACCGAAGGAACAAGAGGAAAAAATCTCTAAGTCCCAGGCAGCCACACTTTTGAAGTAGAGTACCATGTGCCCCCTATTGTCACATTCCCCCTAACGTCCAATTCAGTTCCTGCAGTCTCAGAACCAGTTCCCACTATCTGTGGAGGAGCCTTTGCTATCTAACAATCAGCTTATAGCTGGTGTTGGAATAATCCCTGTAGCATCGGGTTAGAGCTCCTCCAGGCATTTGGACCACCTAGTATGGTGGAGGAAATAGCTGTATGCAGTAAACATTAATATAAACAGGATTGTGTTGGTAAAACACCGAATTCTGTTGGGAATGAACTGGATTCTGTTGGTAATAGACTGGATTCCATCGGTAATAGACTGGATTCTATCGATAATAGACTGGATTATGAAGAGTAAATCCTAGAATTATGATTGTAGTGGTCTGACAAGATTGTAGTAGATCTGGTAGAAAGTAGTATTAGTGGTACGTAGCTAAAGGGTCAAGAATATCTATGAAAATACTTACGATATGGACAATGAACATGTATCAGACTCTCAGGGTGCGATCATGTGTAGAGAGAACTCATTAGGAATAGGTTGTGAGGATATATACTATTGGAAATGACATAGAGCCAGCTTATAAGGAAATATAGAGAATGTGAGTGTAATGTAGTTAGTAACGTACATAAGAAGAATCTGCGCAGCTGAGTATTGCCAATGCTAGGAACAGCAAAATAATAAATCTAACATTGCAATGCCTGCTAGCGCATTGTAATATCTAAGAATCTTTGCTGATGTGCCAGCAGCATCTTCTATAGCCCTAATTATACATAGTATAGAGACTGTTGGAAAAAGGCTAGCATAAAAAAAAAAAAGAGTACCCTATCTTAAAAGTAATGAAGGAAAACCTCTCTTGACAAACAGCTTCCTGTATATGAGACTATGTGTATTGAAAAAGCTATGGAGGAGGATTGTGATCCTGAAGTGTTGAAGTTATTAGATTACTGGATACAGGAGGATATTAATACTATAAACTTAGAAATACTACAGAACTTACTGATAGTAAATAAGGCCTGAGATCTCTTGATACAATCAAACACCTATGGTGACAATAAAGAGGAGAATAAGGTATGAGTACTACCTGTGTGTATCATATGCAGCCTAAGAATACTTATGAATGGGATAAAAATGAAGGTCATGCTGGTAAAAAGAGAGGTGTCTCCTATCATACAACCATAAGTACCTCCCTTTATCTTCTTTCCTCTGGAGGTTTTTCTTCGTAGCAATTATGATAAAGATAATGAAGATAAGGATAAAGAGTGATTTTTTGTGTGTTTTTAGTTTTTTGGGGTCTTTTTTATTTTATATTTTTATATGGGATCTAGTGTATTATTATTTGGTTTTTGGAATATAGATTATTATTTTTTTATATTTGTTTTATAGTATTTTATAAGTATATGGGATGTCGTGCATTTTGGATTTTTTATTTTCTTTTATTTTTTTTATTTTTTATTTTATTTTTCGAATTTCATTAGCTGCAGTATATATGTTTGGGATTATAATTTTTTGGATCAAGGTATTTTGTTATTTATTCAGTTAATTAAAAGGTAGGAAGGTTGTGTTGACAAGAACATCAACTTTTATTAAGGAGGTCAGATATGGATATAACAAGAAGATTTTTAGATTTTTTTAGTGCTTGTTAGTTTCGAGTTTAGTTATTTGAATATATAGCATTAGTTTTAGTGATTTGTTCATTTTGGACTGATACTTAAATTAGTTTTATTCAAGTGTCAATGAAAAAAAAAGTAGTAATTGGATATTCGAACAGCTTTATTTGAGTATCAAATAAAATAATTAGGTATGCTGGTACTGGAATCAGATTGTTTGAGTGTCGTTGAGAATAATATTGTTTATTTGACAGTCGAATAGCTTTGTTTAAGTATCAGATATGACAATACATACATTTGACAGTCAAATAGTCTTGTTCGAGTATCAGACATAACAATACAGGTATTTGATAGTTGAATAGCCTTATTTGAGTATTAGATATGACAATATAGGTATTTGATAGTCGAATAGCCTTATTTGAGGATCAAATATAACAATATAGGCATTAGATTATTGAACAGCCTTATTTAAGTATCAGATAAAATATATAAGGATTTGACAGTCAAACAGCCTTATTCGAGTGTCAGATAAGATATACAAAAATTTAACAGTCAAATACCCTTATTTGAGTATCAGATAAGATATATAAAGATTTGATAGTCAAACAGCCTTGTTCGAGTATCAGATAAGATATATGAAAGTTTGATAGTCAAACAGTCTTATTTGAGTATCAGGGAAACAATATACAGGGATTGAGCAGTTGATCAAGGCTTGTTTGAATATCAAGTACAAAAATGATATAATGAGGACTTAGATAGTCAAGCAGATAACCTGTTCCAATGTCATAAGACAATGTAGTTTTGGACAGCTGATCAGAGAATATATGGGTAATAGAGAAAGAAGACTCTAGAAGGTCTTTCATTATACTAGCAATATTTTAATACATATGAAAAGGAGATGTATGTTATAGGTTGAGATTGTCTAGGAAAAAGTTCTTATTTTATTAGTATTTATTGTTAGCGAGGATATTGTTATAATATTAAAAGGTAGGCGAATACAATTCTTTAGAGAGGCATATTTTTTAGGAGGAGATATAGGTTTTTTTTGTGAAATAAGGAAGTGAAGAATTTTATTATCCTAAAAAGCCTTAATATAATCTTTTTCTTAATTTCTTTGATTAGTGACTGCCTAAGCTCTTGACTTCCTAGTTATATAATGTATGTTCTTCCATTAGAAATGAAGTACCCTAATAGCGAGTTCAAAATACAGTTTTCTATTCATCTCCTACTTTAATATAAATTTGGTTAAAACAGGTTAAGATAGGTAAAGTACTTGCATTTCTGAATTTGATTAAGTTTTTCCTTGATGTAAAGAAAGGGATGTTGATTCTTAATAGTAATATCATTCAATGCTTAATAATCAATGCAGAGATATAAAAAGCTATCTTTTTTCTTGACAAATAAGATTAGAAAAGTAGTAGAGGAAGAGCTTACACAAATAAATGATTTAGATATATTCTTATTTATCTGTTAATGTACTTCTTTTAGTTCTGAGTTGGATATAGAGTATATGTAACCAAAAGAAACCTTAGACTTCTCCTACAAAAGGATGGCATAATCAATATAATAATATGAAGGCAATGCTTGAGTTTTCTTTTCTAAGAAGAGGAATAGGTAGTTATAGTATTCAGAAGGGATAAGTATGTTAGTAGGCTTGGTAATATTATCATCATCTAGAGAAGAGTAGATAGCAGAAATATAAAGGTGAGTATTAGGATCCTAAATAGCTATTTGAAATGCAGTGTATGAGATTATAGTAATATATAGGCCCTTATAGGAAGGTAAAGCAGGTTGGGAGGACTGTAGCAGGCAATTAGTATGGCAAAATTGAGAAGAAAAGCTAATGTTATTAAGGTTCATCAGCAAGAACGAATTGGCGTCCGGACGCGAGAGCAAATTCTGGTGCGTCCTGTGCGTCCTATGCGTCCAGACGCCCCGCGCAGTCGCAACAGAAGCCAGACGCCACCCAGCGAGCCGCGGGGGGCGCAACAGCGTCCTGACGCCACAAGAGCACCGTGGGGGGCGCAACAACGTCCTGACACCCTACTAGGTTGCACAGCAATCCGGACGCCAGCTGGGTCACAATACAATCCTGACGTCCAACTCGGTCGTAACCCAATCCTGATGCCACCAGGCACCGAACTATTATCTCATTGCTTCATATCTTCGGTCTTGGCAATCTGCCTTGGCCACATATGAATCCACGGCTTATATATATATATGCGAGAAATCCATGCTTTCGCAAGCTTATACACATATAATCGAGAAACCATGCTTTCGCGGCTTATACACATATATATGCGAGAAATCCATGCTTCCACGGCTTATCCATATATATGCGAGAAATCCATGCTTGCGCGGCGATATATGTATATATGCGAGAAATCCATGCTTTCGCGGCTTATATATATATATGCGAGAAATCCATGCTTTCGCGCCTTATATGTATATATGCGAGAAATCCGTGCTTTCGCGGCTGATATGTCTATATGCGAGAAATCTGTCCTTTCGCGGCTTATCCATATATATGCGAGAAATCCATGCTTTCGCGGCTTATATGTATATATGCGAGAAATCCATGCTTTCGCGGCTTATATGTATATTATGCGAGAAATCTGTGCTTTCGCGGCTTATATGTATATATGCGCGAATTCATGTGCTTTCGCGGCTTATCACATATATATGCGGTGTGAATGCATGCTTTCGCGCCTTCATACATATATATGCCAGATACATGTTTTCGTGGCTTATATGTATATTTTCTAGGGATTCAGGATTTCCAGTATCATGTATATAAGCTTGAGCATATCTAGAGGCCGCGAATGCATGCGTTGCCAACGCCAATCGCCAAGGCCGACAATATAGACTTTCCGAAGACAATGATATAGCAGATTTCGAGATAAGTGGCATGACCCGCTCCGCGCACTGCTGCAAGCAGTGCCTAGGCTGGTAATAGTCTTATTGGGAAATCATAGCACTGCGGTATGTGCAGAACTCATGCATCCGCGCCTTATATATATTTGTAGGAACTCATGTATTCGCGGTTGTAGGAATTCATGCATATATATTAGCCGCGCAAGCATGAATTCCTACAATATATATAAGCCGCGAATGCATGAGTTCCTACAATATATATAAGCCGCGGATGCACTGCATGAATTCCTACAAGCCGCGAATGCATGAGTTCCTACAATATATATAAGCCGCGAATGCATGAATTTCTACAACCGCGAAAGCATGATTTCCTACATATATATATAAGCCGCGGATACTGCATGAATTCCTACAACCGCGAATGCATGAGTTCCTACAATATATATAAGCCGCGGATGCATGAATTCCTACAACCGCGAATGCATGAGTTCCTACAATATATATAAGCCGCGGATGCATGAATTCCTACAACCGCGAATACATGAGTTCCTACAATATATATAAGGCGCGGATGCATGAGTTCTGCACATATCGCAGTGCTATGATTTCCCAATAAGACTATTACCACCCTAGGCAGCGCTTGCAGCAGTGGGCGGAGCGGGTCATGCCACTTTTCTCGTTATCTGCTATATCATTGTCTTCGGAAAGTCTATATCGTCGGCCTTGGCGATTGGCCTTGGCAACTATGGTTTTCCTGTATATATATTTCGCTGCCCCGCACCTTTTCCCTTTGTCTTGTATGACTTCCCAGGTATATTCTAGCATGTATTAGATTGAGTATTAGAGCGAGTATTAGAGCGAGTATTAGAGCGAGTATTAGAGCGTGCATTAGAGCGAGTATTAGAGCAGGTATAGGAGTATTTGAGCGAGTATTAGAGCGAGTATTAGAGCAGGTATTAGAGCGAGTATTGGAGCAGGTATTGGAGCGAGTTTTGGAGCAGGTATTGGAGCGAGTTTTGGAGCGAAGGTTGCATATTCCATATATATATCTCTTTCTCAATACTTCTATGTATATAACTTCCGAATACAATTAAGACTCTACTATGCATATATTCGCGCGCATATTCAAAGGCGGCTATTTCAAGGCGGCTATTTCAAGGCGGTTATTCAGAGGGCATCGCTACGTTAAGGGCGTGAGTTCACCCATGATGTGCGTTGGGACAAGACTTGTTTTAGGGTGGTGTTGCAGACACGGGAGTCTCTGCCAAGTACGTCTAGGTAAAGGTTGTTTAAGGCTCGCGTTGCAGACACAGGCAAACCTGCCACGCGCTAGTCTTACGTCCCAGGGGGCGGAGCAAAGTTCAACTGCGTTCCGACGCACCCGCAAAAGCGTTGGCATCCTGATTTAGAGTTTTCGTCCTGAGCGTCCTGAGCGTCCTGTGCGTCCTGACGCACAGGACGCAAATATCATTCTTGCTCAAGTTCCAGTTAATTGTAGGATTGTAATGATAAAGTTATAACTTTCCTATAATGATATCTCAACTGGCTAGTTGTAATAAGGAAGCTTATTTTCTTATGTTTCATATCAGGTATTTTCTATATTTATTGCAGTATTATGTAACTAGTATTCACAGTCGAAGGGCTAGCCTTCGTCTACCTTCAGCAACTGCCAGATTCACTAGTTCAACTGCCATGGGATTTGCTATAGTAAATTCCATGGAACTTGCCATTTCGAGGACACCCTTTTAGGCTCCATACTCTCCTGTAAGGCATACTCTCCTCTGGAGGTGTGCCAACTATCATTATGTATTTCCTTAGTCATTAGGGTCTCTGAACAACTATATAAAGGCCGCTGAATCCCCTCTGGAATCCATCAGTCTTCAGACAACCTAAACAGCAGTGATCAGATAGATAGCATAATTACAAATAAAGATTACACCTGTTATATTATTGTTCCTTACAGAACACCCCCTCTTAGTAATCAACCTACCCTTCTGAGGCAATCTCTCAGCACAACCAGCATATACAAACATCAGTCCCCAGGCGAATATAGATTGTATAAATAGTACCGAATGACTACTATCTAGTATTATTTATTACATTTTTTTTAACATCTAAAGTTAATCTTTATTAAATAAACCCTCTATATCCAAGGCCTGATCAACCTTAGAATTCTTTTTATTGCACTTACATAAGTGTAAATCAATCCGACTTTATATTAATGATATCGAATTCAATTAGCTAGAACAATATTTTCCTTCAATGAGACATCAGACTCTCAACTGTAGTATATCAACAGAAAGACTTAGATGCAAGCTAGGCAGAGCTCTAACGGGTAGTGGTATTCCATATTAAACAATTCCACCCTCGTTCCATACACTTTTCCCAGTATATTTGACAAATCCACTTGCACTTCTAGCAACTAGTCCTATAGCTATATCTATAAACGTGGTATATCATAGAAAAACTGGCATCCCAAGTCCTAGGAACAATTGGCTCAATTAGCCAATTGTTATAATTCCACGGCTCATAAATCACCTCCTCAATAACTGCCAACTCCTTAAAGAATAATTCCCCCTCAACAGCAGTTTCACCAGACCCAGATATTATAACAACAGTTTCGATACCACTAATGTCTACCTAAATATTAAAATCAGAAAAAGTGACGCTCTTGCTGGATGATTCAGAACTAGAATCATGAATAGTAGATAAAGAGGAATTAGGTCTATAAAACATATTAGGACTCTTCTAGTCAGACTTGCTATTATCATAAGCAATTAAGCCAACAGTATCCTCAGTTGAGCAGATATCATATATATTATCAGCTACAACTCCACCAGCACAGTAAGGTACTAAAGTGTAAAAGTAACTAGATGATCAAATTAAATGATCAGGTCTAATAGGTTGTGGAGTAGTAATCAGTACTGTAGTGTAATTCCAAGTATAGGCAGCATTGGACATAATGGTATCTGCAGCTGGCCAAGAGACAAAGAAGTCTAGGAGATTAACTATGTTACTAGAGGAAATCTAAAAGTTAGTTAATCAAACTCCAAAGAAAGCAAGATTTATAGATACTACAATAGAAGGAGAAATAAAAAATCAGGAAGATTATATAGAACAGGATTATGAAGGGCAATCTCAGTATGGAGTCAGTTTTAGCCTTCTTCTACCACCCACATCAGAAGAATTTTATGAGCAGCATACCTATAATTTGTATAAAATTTTGAAATTTGTGCAAACATTAAAGATAGCTCAAAAGTATCATCTAGAAGATACCAAACTCTTAATAGAAGTAGCAATAAAACATTATCTTTAGACAACAAAGTATCCATTTAAGGAAAGAGATTTGGAAATGAATGCGTTTCTAAATAAAGAATTAAGGAAACTACTTATGCCTCTACTAAAAGAGCTGTATTAGGTAATAAAGGAATAGAATAATATTATGACCTTTATATTAAGTAGTATATATTTAGAAAAGAGTACATTTACCGCAGAAGATTTGTTTAATCCTAGTAAAGGTATGCCTGGAGCGTTCACAAGAACTCTGAAGAATAAAAGCAAAGGTAAAGAACCTGCAAAAGAATCAGCAAAAGGAACAGGAAGTTCCGACCCTCCTCCTCCTCTACCACATGAATCAGATAATGAGAGATAGCGAGAAGAACAAGAAGAAACTAGAACGGACCATCCATAACAATAAGCAGCAGAACGAGGTAATCCAGACAATAGCGGAGATGATAGCTCTAATTCAGATAATATATTATCAGTAGCTAGTCAACCAGCAGCCAGAATAACCTGAAGAACAAATCGGTAGAATATTAGCAATAGGAATCTACTACTGGCATGATCACCATCAGAAGCTATAAGGTTTCAAGGAAACTTAGAGGAATCAAGCTGGACATACTAGAGAAATTGGATGGTAGTGATAAAAGATTTAAAGACTCACAGTATTATGATGTATGAGCAACAGCAGTTCAGTGGTGGTTGAAAATCAAAGGAATTGATTTGGAAAGTATAGAAGCTATAGAAATTATTAGATTTCTACTCAAGGGGAGCGCCTTAGTTACTTATAACCAGTATTTGAGAGATAAAGAGAAGAAGGCAAAATTCTTTAGTTTTATATTGGTACTCAGAGATTTTCTAATACTATCTACTAGCAAGGATATTTTATGGAAGCAATGGGAGACAGTCACCCCATACAAGGACAGATGATATATGGGAATTAAACAGTTTGCCAACTGGCTTACTGAAATGCAAATTAAATTAATCAATAAAAGTGAAAAGCAGTTGATATCAGAGGAAGTCAAAAGAAGAAAGTTTCTAAATCATTTCCCTATATATATGTCAGCCACTCTAATTCCTCTAATTAAAGAGAATTGGATATATGATCAGCTAGTACACTAAGCAGAGTTATATGAAGCATCAAAGAAAGATATTGCCCCTCTACACACACCAAGTGGATTATAAAAGCAATATCAAAAATTATTCAATAAGGATCAAAATCCTCGCCAGAATTATAATCAACAAAAATCAGGTTAAAATCTCAGCAATAAGTCTATTACCAAAAGCAACAACGAAAAATGCAAGGATTCAGATTGGGATACTATTACTAAGAAACTGGATCAGAAAACGAAAATGCAACTGATTAGGGATAAAAAATATTTATGGTGTTGGAACACTAGTCATTCCTACAAAGATTGCAGGAAGCATCAGAATAAAGTACTCATATATACTGTGGCATAGGATTTAAGCCTACCTGCATTGAAAATCAGTAAGAATAAAAGCAAGAAATAACCCTTGTCAGCCTAGACCCTAGACTACAATAAAGTTTTTGTTAGGGTAAATGGACACCCCACTCTAGCATTGGTAGACCTCTAAATAAAGGGAGGAGACCTAATTAATTCTCAGTTTGTACATTTGTACAATATTCCTATAAAAAATATTAAGAAGGTATCTTTGGGTACAGCTATTAAAGGCTCCAAAACAACCATTGAAAAATCGTGTACAATAACATTAGATTGGATAGGATATGTAGAAGAATGTACCTTCTATGTAACACACTTATCAAAATAAGACATGATATTTAGAAAGCCAGCTTTTTCCAAGGTCTATGCTATTATTCCTATATACTAGGAACCAGTTACTATCCAATCGGAAGATATTCCTAGGTTTGCATTAAGCACATGGAAAAAATCCAGTGCCATAGAATATAGTATAAGATCTGCATACCTAGAAGTATCATGTAAATCAGTTTAAGATTATAGTGAACTAGAGAATTGGGAGAATATTAGTAATGTAGAAGATACCAATAATGAAAGAGGTTTTTCAACAGCCGTTTCATCTATAGGGAAGCAATTTAATCCAGTAATGGAATTTCCCAAATTATTTCCCAAGGAAATACCACGGGATTTACTGCCCTCAAGGAAGGTCAACCACACTATCAGACCTAAATCGGGAGCCACATGGTTACTAAAATGGAGACTATCAGGATATCAATTTATATAGCAAATCAAGGATAAAATCACTAAGAAAGAGAAAACAGGACAAATCTACTGAGTCGAGAATAATACCAATGTGGTAGTTATGTTCACGATACCTAAAAGAGATAAACTGGAAGAAGCCAGATTTGTCAATAACTGTCGAGACTAAAATCTAGCAGTAGAACCTGACTATACCCCTCTACCAGATATAAATAAATTTATCAAACTAGTAGCGGGAAATTCCTTCTGGTCTAAAGTAGATTTAGCAGATGGATTTTATAATGTCAGAAATGATGAAGCATTCTACATTCCTAACCCACTAAGGGTACTACAGAAGTAGAGTTATGCAACAAGGAGACTGGAATGCACCAGCTACTATGGTTAGAGTTATAAATGAAATATTCAAAGATATGATTTATAAAAATATAATAATTTATATTAATGATATCATAATCTTTACCAAGACGTATAAGAAGTATGTAAAAGTTTTGAAGAAGGTTCTACAGCATCTACAGGATAAGAAGTTCTATCTCAAAAAAACCAAGTACCAATTTTTTACACCTAAATTGGAAATTCTGGGTCATGTATTGACTGCAGAAGGACTTCATGCAGATCTAAAGAAAAGAACCACTATATTGACATTTCCAACTCCAAAGAGAAAACGGGATTTAAGAGGTTTTCTAGGAATCATCAATTATTTAAGTCATTTTATTCCAGATCTAGCTTCATATACAAGTACGTTGTCAGAACTATAGGGAGAAACAAAGAAATGGGAATGGACAGACACTCATAATATAGCTTTTGAAAAACTAAAGAAACTTATGAATTCCCCATATGTTTTGAAACTCTGGAACAATAAGTTAACTGATCCAAAATATTTAGTTTGTGATGCAAGTGATGTAAGATTAGGATCTTAGATCAGCAAAGGACCATAAAATCAAATCAGACCATCATATTTCCACTCCCAAAAATTTAATCCAGCTCAATTAAATTATCCCACCTTCCAAAAGGAATTGTTGGCTATTATTGACTCATTGAAAATATTTCAAGGCTCAGTTGAGAGGTCACAAATTTACAATCCTAACCAATTACAAGCTATTAGTCACATTCCATACTCAAGCACCGTCTAGTTAGAAGCTAAGATGATAGCAAGATTATCTAATAGAATTTGACTGTACTATCTAGCATACCACAGGAAAGGAAAATTTGATAGCTGATGCTCTATCCAGAAAGTATAAATATTAGGATATTCCTACTACTGAGAACGACTATAACATCAATCCTCCTAACATTACCTATACTTCTCATATTTATACCAATGCAATAACTACATCTTGGAAAGTTACTCTACAAGAAAAAATCGTCATTCCAGACAAAATAGTATTTTACAGAGCTATCAATTTCAAGCATGTCGACTGTGACTACAACAAGTGTCATGGAAGATCTAAAGTAGCAGGACCCCACAAATCTTGCCCCTACCTCGATAATGAGGACTAGAGAGAAACCAAGGAAACCAATTATGATATTGTGAAGGATAAGGACTCTTCTTTAGAAGAAGAGGCCCTCACAGAAATTCCAGAAGAGATATTTGAAGGGTATGATCGAATACCTAAATCAGAACACAAACCTCTAATAGTTCTTAGACTTAGATTTGTTCCTCTTACCAAGAAATAACTCGAAGAAGGATTCGAGGGGACAGTAAAAGCAGAGGCCTTAGCACCAGATATCTCTACCCTCAAAATCGAAATCGAAATAGTATTCAAGTTGGATGCTGCTCTCGAGTACTATCTACAATATTGTAAAGAATATTGGTCTTATTGCAAGGACTACTATTGTCCAGCACATAGAAGCTCTTACCAAATGAGCAATAGATATTTTTCTATCACCAAGTGCACTATTTGTGGAGAAGAGGAACATGGCAGCTTGACCTGTATCTTCCTGGATATAGTTCTTATAAAGAGGAAAAAATACCTCAGGACTATAGTTAAGCAACTAAGTAACAAACTAGAGTCCAAAGGTGCTATAGTAGTACCACCTCTACCACCTCCTCAACCTACACCAGTTGAGCTTTTCTAAATATGCAATGGAGTAATAACCTACCATCAAATAGAGGAAGCTCTCAAGAATGCACCAATCACACCTCAACAACTGTGGAATCCTCTACAAACTCCAGTAGCAAGCAGCAGTAACACCATCTAGATCGAAATGGTAGTAGTTACCACTTATTCCCAGAAATAAGTAGCAATTAATGAACAACCAATTCTCATTCCCATGCTAAAATACAAAGGTCTCAGGCAATGCTGTGACTTTTGTAAACTCATAGGACATAATGCTACTACCTATGAGAAGAAGAAGCCTACTATCCATAACTTCAACTATTATATTGAGCTAACTCTTAACAAGCTTATCGATGACAAGTATATCAGTGATAGTTGGGAAGACAACAAGGACTACTTCATTATTCAGTAGTTGGACTAAGGAGAAGGAATGAAGGCAGTATACTAAGCATATATGAAGGTATGTCCAATCTGGAAGGAATACTATGATTCAACAATGTAGTGGAAGGATTATAGGAAAAGAGATGGATTTTTGTATATCAAGAACATACAGGGACAATAGAGATTAGTCTTACCTAGTACTTTCAATATTAAAGGTAAGAACTATCTCAAACTAGTAATAAATGAAGCACATGAAGCAACAGCTTATGGTGGAATCGAAAAAACTATAAGATACCTTACTGACTGATACCAATATCAGTCCTTTATAGAAGAAGTTAAGGACTATGTCGGAAGTTGTGATACTTGTCAACAGACTAAGTATTCCAACAGAGTACCTCTTGGGCATGTAATACCATTACATATGCCAGAGAGACCTTGGATGGATATATTAATCGATTTTCTTAAGTTAGCACCTGTTTTCACTAAGTGTTCTATCCTGTATCCAAATATTCCTGTCGAAGAAGATTATATTATTTATATTTCTCGACTTTGAATAATGGTCGATAGATAATCAGGATTCAAATTTCTTATTCCTGTTTCAGACAATTTTATAGCAGAACAATATACTGCTACCTTTGAGACTTATAAGTTATGTAGTCCCAATTATAAAATATACTTTTTGTATTGTTTTTGATCATAACACTTTTTTTATATCAACTCACTTTAAGGATTGGGCAAGGAATAAAGGAATCAAATTGGAACTGTCTACTGCATACCATCCCTATACAGACGGACAATCTGAAATCATTAATAAAGAAATCTTGCAAGTAGCAAGAGTATGTAAGATCGAAGGATTTGATTGGCTATAGAAATTACCAGAGATATAGTTGAAACTCAACTTTAGGTATAATGCCACCAGGAAAAATAGTCCTTTCCTTACATTATTAGGATTTAATATATACTATAGAGTATCGATATTATCATATCCTATCAATATATATAAAGAAGCAAATGAATATCATAGTAATATCTCTCAAAATCTCTATGATGTTAAGAAGACTCAAGTATCTCAAGCCAATAAACGAGCACTTATATTGACTAAATTTAATATTGGTCAAGAAGTCATATTATTCTCAGAAAATATCAACTTATCAAATGCTTCAAACAAACTCAAGCCACGATAGCTAGGTCCTTTTCCTATTATATCAACTAATTGGAAATGAAACAACTATAGCCTCGATCTATCAAGTCAACCAAACCTTAATCTTATATATAATACTTTCTATATTAGTAAGCTGAAACTTTATTGAAACAATAATCTATCTAAATTTCCAAGCAGATAATCCAAAGAACATAGACCTATACAAGATGATCATTATAAAGTTGAGAAAGTATTAGAATTCAGAATGGCACTATACACTAGTGAACATCAATATAAGATTAGATGGCTCGGCTATTCTCCTAAGCATAATTCTTGAGTTAGTACCAAGGATATCACTCAGGAGATTCTCCAAGACTTTTGGACAACCAGAAGTCTAGAGAATATATTTAAGAGATGTCGAACAACAAGAGGAAGACAAGGACCTAGTACTAGAGATGAAACTCGAGCTCTCATATAACAAGAATAAGATCGAGTCCTAAATTAGATGAATCCTATCGAAATATACATAAATGTCAACATATTCAAAATGCATAAAATTCTGGGAAGAATAGAAGCGAGAATGACAGAAGAATAAACTATAAATATAGTAAATCCTTCTAAGTGGGGAAGTATAATAAGGAAGCTTATTGTCTTGTATTTTACATCAGGTATTTTCTATATTTATTGCAGTATTATATAACTAGCATTCATAGGCAAAGGGCTAGCCTTTGTCCACCTTCAACAACTGCCGGATTTGGTAGTTTAACTACCATGGAATTTGCTATAGTAAATTCTATAGAACTTGCTATTTGGAAGACACCCTCTTAGGCTCCACACCCTCCTGTAAGGCACACCCTCCTCTAGAGATATGCCAACCATCATTATATATTTTCTTAGTCATTAGGGTCTCTGAACAACTATATAAAGGCCGCTGGATCCCCTCTGAAATCCATCAGTCTTTAGACAACCCGAACAGCAGTGATCAAATAGAAGTAGTATAATTACAAATGAAGTTTACACCTGTTATATTATTGTTCCTTATAGAATATCCCCTCTTAGTAATCAACCTACACTTCTAAGGCAATCCCTCAGCAGAACTGGTATATATAAACATCCATCCCCTATTATAGGTGAGCTGTAATATACCTAAATGTGCTATAAAATATGTAACGGAATACGGAACTTGTGCTAGCAAGTAGATATAATAGAACTCGGGTGTAAATGCGTGCTTGATGAAAGCAATTCGTATTGTGACTTAGAATAACGCTTTCATCTTACCTTTCTGTCTATTTAAAAGGTGCTCGCTTATATAGGTAGCTTGATCTGATAACCATTTATCAGATCCTATATGAGTTGCCTATTCAAGCATAGCTAACAGAAGAGGCTGTGTCATCAGTAGTTGCCTAATTAGGAAACCACTTCCCAATATGGACACCTATAGTCTGACATACATATATGAGTTCAGCTGAGATGCAACACAGTCATCCTCAGGCTGAAGTACATGAACTAACTATAGAACAACCTAATAACCGTACATGAATAACAGATAACAGAAACTAATAGAACCATATCGAAGACTTAAACATACATGGGGCCATCCTGAGGTCACACACTTCCTTATTCCCATCCCTAATTCCGCATCTAACTAGTAGGTAATCAGTCTACTACATTAGCTAGTGCTTAACGAATACTCAGGACTGGGTTCTGCATCTTGGTGCATAGGTCTCTTACCTGAGCCATAACATTACTCCCCGTTCCAAGGCAGTTGTCTTCAACTGAACACAATCCTATTTGCCCTCTTCAGGTAGATATGTGTTAGTAACAGCTCAAGTAACCCTGGTGGAGAGTACTAACATTTTCCGCTAGATACCCGTACTCCCTATGCCATCATAAAGTCCCACAAGACCAGTGTGCCTACACATGTATGCCATGGCCGTTAAAAACCTTTCTCCTTACCAAAAAACCTGTATCAGGAAAAGGCGACAAGTGAGGAGGGTAAAAGGTACCATGTTGCTTCCTTCTCACCAACCATTTGGGAGAGCGATTCCTTGAACTATTTCAAGGATCTTGAGGTTTGTTTGGGTACTTGTCCCGAAACTCCTGCAACTTGAGGCGGCAATTATCAAGCATATCGAGCGTTTCCCATGTATCTTCGAACTCCGTGTATCCCACCCATCTTACCCTGTATTTAACAACACCTCTATTTTTTCGGGAGTCAACAATAGACTCGACTTCAAAAATGTCTTCCTCATCTTCTTCCATATCCTGCGGCTCGTCTCTCTATCTGAATGGCTTCAGTAGGGTAGTATGAACAACATTGTGCTATCGTGTACTATCTGGGACTTCCAACTCATATGCATGAGACCCAATTGCTTTCCTAATCTTATAGGGTCCTATCCACTTATTCGTAAGTGAACAATTGTTGCCAGCTTTGATTTGGAGGTTCCGTCGATCAACCAGTACCCAATCATCAATATTGAAATGCCTAGCCTTTTCGAGACTGATAGCACTTCGTTTATGGTTGATTTGCTTGAGGGTATTATGAACTTGGTTGTGCACTGTTGTCATTTGTTCGAGCCATTCTTCTGCCGCAGGTGATGAGAATTCGAAGTCGTCTGAGAGGTGTATTGTCCGAGGGTCGAAGATATACAAGCTTCAGTAGGGTGAGTATTTATGGGTGGAGGTAGTGGCGGTATTATAGGCAAACTCAGCTAAGGGTAACCAAGCTTTCCAACGAGATTGCCTATAGTGACAGTATATGCGGAGGTACTGTTTTAGTGTCTGGATGGCTCTTTCGCTAAGTCCATCTGTTTGTGGGTGGTAGGCTGTTGAGAGGTGGAGGGTTATTCCAAGCTTCTTATTTACTTCTTTGAGGAACTTGGAAGCGAATTGAGGGCCACGGTCAGAGGTGATATGTTTCGGGAGTCCATAGAGCCTCCATATCTCGTTAATATAGACATTAGCTACGTCAGCTGCTGTGCATGTTGTTTTTGCCGGAACGTAATACTGTACTTTGGTGAACCGGTCTGTGACTACGAGAATAGCATTGAAGCCTTCTGACTCTGGGAGTTCTCCCACGAAATCCATAGCTATTTCCTCAAAGGGGCGTTCTCCTATTGGCATTGGTACCAACTTAGTTTGCCTGCTGTGCCTGTCTGCTTTTGCCTTCTGACACTTGATACATCCTGCCACATAGTTTGCCACATCCTCTTGCCACTTATCCCATACAAAGTTCCGTGATACTAGCTCTTGCGTTCAATGTCTTCCTCAATGACCAGCCACTTGATTGTCATGATGCTGCCTAAGCACTTCCAACCTATGCTCTTGCGGAATGACCCATAGTCCCTCCTTCTTTTCCCATCCTGCCACATCAATCCCATCTACTTCCACATCCTCTGCTTCCTCTTCATCCTCTTCCCCAAGCACCATTAGTTGTCCTTCATCGAAAAATTTGGCTTCCATACCAGATTTCTCTTCCCCTGAACGTCTAGATAGGCCATCTGGCTTGCCTATCTTTGTACCAGGTCTGTAGTAGATTTGTTAATTGAATTCGGATATCCATAGGTACCAGGTAGCTTGACGGGAGTTGAGTTTCTGCTTGGTATTGAAGTATTATAACCCTTGATGGTCTCTATAAACGTTCACATTAACACCTACTAGCCAATCTCGCCACTTCCAGAAACAATCCACTATTGCGAATAGTTCTTTATCATGGATTGGCCAGTTGCGTTGGGTAGCGGAAAGGGTTTTTGCATGGTATTCAACTAGGTGCAGTCTTTTAGCTCCGTCAATAATGTGATATTGAGACAAGATACCAGCAATAGCCTGATTACTAGCATCGGTTTCCATAATTGTCTCGAGGGTTCTATCGAACTGAGTGAGGATGGGAGCGGACATGAATTGTTAGCGTAGTTCGTTGAAGGCTCTCTGTTGTTGCTCTCCCCAAGAGAAGAGTACATCCTTAGTTAGGTCGATTAGTGGTCTAGCTTTACTACTGTAGTTTTCAATGAACCGATGGTAGTAATTAGCAAAACCAAGGAATACTTGTACCTCCTTCTTTTTTGTTGGGACTGGCCACTTGGATATAGTTTTGAGCTTGGACGGGTCCATTTGGATCTGCTGACCGTTAATGACATGACCTAGGAAGACAGTCTCTTGAACATGGAATTCTGATTTAGCGAGATTGATAGCTAACCCATGTTGAACGCACTGTTGGAGAACCTTTTCTACCAACTGCTGGTGCTCTGCCTCTGTCTCCCCACCATATATTAGTATGTCATCCAAGTACCAGATACATCCTTCCATGTCCTTGAAGATCGAGTCTATCATTTCTTCGAAGGTAGCGGGAGCGTTCGTTAATCCAAACGGCATAACTGTATACTCGAATAGTCCTTTCTTAGTATGGAAGGCAGTCTTCTATTCGTGGCCTAGAGCAATACGGATTAGGTTGTATCCATTCTTCAAGTCGAGCCTTATGAACCATTTCCCCTCTCTAGTTTTATCAAGCAGTTCGGAGATGAGTGGTAGGGGGTACTTGTTAGGGATTGTCAGTCGATTTAAGGCCCGATAGTCAACGCATATCCTCAAAGATCCATTCTTCTTCTTGATGAATAATATAGGGGCCCCAGTTGCCGACCGAGAGTACCTAACCTTGCCTGTTGGTACTTCCTTCTTCAAGTAGGCCTGCAGTACCTCATCCTCTTCCCATGTGGTCTTATAGATGGCCCCCGTGGGTATCTTTACGTTCGGGTCTTGTAGGGGGATTTCGTAATCCCATGACTTGTGTTCAGGTAGACGATCTACCTGTTCTGTGGAGAATACTTGTGCATAACGGGAGTACCGTTTGCTGGCATCAATAATTAGCAGAACCTCGCCATCCTCTAGTGGCTCCTTATCCATATCTAAAAGGAAAACAGATGGAATCCACCGCACAAAACAAGGTATAAGCAGACCTGTATTAATATTCCTTAGACACCTACTCATAGGGTCTACCACAAAACCATTTTCCTTCAACCAAGATAATCCCAAAATAATATCCTTCTTACTAATATCCAATACCTCAGCATCCAAAGGAAACTTACCTAAGAAATTTCCTCCTGAAGCAACCAAAAACGATGTATTAACCACAAATTTTCCTCCAACCAAATTCGATCCATCACCCTGCCTAATCTTAACCTTCCTCGCCCTCTTCAGGACTCCCAATTTTGCTGCCAGCCTTTCTCCTATTACCAGTGCACTAGCACCACAGTCAATCACTGCCCCAACTTCTTCTCTAGCAATAAGAACTCAGACCGTCATAAGACGAGTATGTCTGGGAGTACGTCCGACGGTAGGAGATGTACCCCCTATTCGTTTCCCGACTCGTTGTCTTCAGAGCCTAACTCTGTAATTCGGAAGTGCCCCTTATCGGTTCAAGCCTTTTTGTTAATAGGTTGTTGGTTGGGGTTACTGAGCTTTTTTGGAGGTGGAGTAGTTGCCTTCCATCTGCTTAGGCAATTCATTGACTTGTGCCCTTCCCTTCCACACTTGACGCATCTTCCCTCTTTTCTTCCCTTATCCTTCTTCTCCCTGCTTACTAGTTCATTCGAGAGGGGTGTACTTGTTGAGTTTCCTCCTTTTAATTGGATTCGATCATCCAGACTTCTCTTCTTACCCTTCTCTTTCCCCTTTGCCTCTTGCTCTTTCCATTGGAATTCAGTAGTAATAAAGTTCATATGTAGAAGCTTTTCCTTCCACTTAGCTGGATCCGAATGGAGGTCTTCATAGTGGGCCATGGCTTCTCGGAGTCAGTGGGTAATGCCTGCAAGAATAATATTGATAAGGTGATGATCGGTCATTTTGGCATAGACATTGAGTTTGTCTACTTGATTCAGGTATTTCTGGACTGTCCCTGTTTGCTTTAGTTCTCCAATCTCTCTAAAGGCTCGGTCTGCCCTATAATAATCTCCATAATATTCCCTGAGTGCTGATGCTACTTCTTCCCACTAATTATATCTATGCCGGTTTGCCTTCTACCATTCCAATGCTTCTCCATTGGTACACAGCCCTACATATGCCAATCGCTGTCGTTCGTGATACGTCCTAGTGATTGTAAAATAATCCTCCATTTGTAGAATCCATCCTTCTAATTCCTCCATTTTTCCCTTGAATTTCCCTGGAGGTGGTGCTTTACTGGGTACCATGTCATCCTCCCCTGGTCTGCATTGCTGTTGTTGTCTCAGTTCGGGAGGAGGGGATGGGCTTGCATTAATTATATGCCTTAATGGAGGTGGTACCGGTGGTGCAGGTGGTGCTGCTGCTACTCCTTGCTCAAGTAACTGCACCGCTTAGTATTGTTACCTATGTGGTTGTAGTGACTGTACTGGAGGGGCTTGTGGTTGAACTCCTAGTCTAGCTAGTGATGCTTCAATTCTGGTAAATCATTCACTGTATTCCTGATGCCGGTTATTCATCGTATTTAGTAGGATATTCTGATTGTAGAAGGATTTAGATAAATCCCTATCAATTCTTCTAAATCTGTAATTGAGTGAGAGATTAATTTCATCAAGCTTGCGGCTAATGACATCTGCTAGTTGTATGTTTTGGCTGGTTGCCTGGTTGGCCGTGTTCTACACATTGGCGGCAGTTTGCTGGGCCAAACTTGTGACAGATGCTTGTTGTAGCTGCAGCCTTTGTACCTGCACTAGAGCTGCCTCTTTTTCTTATTGTAGTTGCTACAACTGAGCTCGCATCCCCTGAACTTCGGTATTACTTGCGATAGGGGTCTGATGCCTCGTAGGTGCTCGTCCTTTGCCTTTCCATTGTAGTTAGAACTGCAGTGGTACACTATGAATGATCACTTCTAGACTGCTATCAGTAGATGCTATAGTAGCTGCGGGTACAGGGGAGGGTGGCAGTAGTGGCGGGAGTGCTCTTTGCGCTTGTTCATCCCATCCTTCAAAATTGAAGGAGCTTTCAGGACGGTAGGGGGTTAGCACTGCATCGTCCATTGCATCCTTGACTGTCACTGAGGGTGGTAGAATTTGACGATGGGATATATTGGTAGAGGAGGTAGTAGTGGTAGTCTATTGTCGGTAATAGACAAGCGTTGTAATATTACAGGTGAGCTGTAATATACCTAAATGTGCTATAAAATATGTAATGGAATACGGAACTTGTGCTAGCAAGTAGATATAATAGAACTCGAGTGTAAATGCGTGCTTAATGAAAGCAATTCGTATTGTGACTTAGAACAATGCTTTCATCTTGCCTTTCTGTCTATCTAAAAGGTGCTCGCTTATATAGGCAGCTTGATTTGATAACCGTTTATCAGATCCTATATGAGTTGCCTATTCAAGCATAGCTAATAGAAGAGGCTGTGTCGTCAGTAGTTGCCTAATTAGGAAACCACTTCCCAATATGGACACCTACAGTCTGACATACATATACAAGTTCAGCTGAGATGCAACACAGTCATCCTCAGGCTAAAGTACATGAACTAACTATAGAACAACCCAATAACCATAAATAAATAACAGATAACAGAAACTAATAGAACTATATCGAAGACTTAAATATATATGGGGCCATCCTGAGGTCATACACTTCCATATTCCCATCCCTAATTCCACATCTAACTAGTAGGTGATCAGTCTACTACATTAGCTAGTGCTTAATGAATGCTCAGGACTGGGTTCTGCATCTTGGTGCATAGGTCTCTTACCTGAGCCATAACATCCCCAGGTAGATATAGATTATATAAATAGTACCAAATGACTACTGTCTAATATCATTCATTACACTAGTTTAGTGATATGGAAGGTAAGATTTTCCCTATGCTAGTCAATTATTAAGGCAAGAGTATAAGTATAAGCAATTCATTCTATAAGGGAGTGGCTCCTATTGGCAAGGACACAGTTTTTAGGCTTAAGTTTCAAGTCTATAGACAAGTTCATGTTTAAGATAAAATTGAGATCAATAAACTAGTAGCTTGATTTCAAGTCTATCATGTAAAAAGTAGAGAGGTTTTTATTAACTAAGCAAGATAAGGTAAGTAGATCTTCTAATCCCAAATTATGTGTAACTGCAAGAGCTAAAATATACAAAGTAGAGGCATAATAGTATCGATGAGTAAGACATTATCAAGATTTGTAGGAAACAATAGGCAAGACATAATCAGTTTCTTCTAAATAGACTTCAATCAAAGCAGAAAACTAGTTAGAAACAGACACAAGGGAGATAGTACCAGGATATATTCTAGCACTCTTTGATTGGCTATTATTAGTTGAAGAGGGCACTAGTTTTTTAGTACCTTAACTAAGGTTAGGGTATTAGTGGTATCAAGAGGTGTTATATTACTAACTGTAGCTAGGTTGTAATTTTTGGCAGAGACTAAGCAAACTATTGTCCAGTATCCTAATCTGCTATAATATATATATAGATTATTATCATAGTAGTATTTATACATTTTAGAAGTAAGAGGGCCACATTTTTTAGAGATTGTAGAAAGGTCCATTAGTTTGGAATTAATACCAATAGGTATAAAAGGGGTAGTAGGTTTAGGTTGGTAGCTAGAGGTAATAGTCTTAGAGGTCTTCTAAGAGTAGTAGAGTTTGGTATAATTGTCCAACTTGATACAAAGATGGACAAACTCATCAAAGTTTTTAGGTAGGAAGGCTTAAAAGAATAGGACTATTTTGAGGTTATTATTAGCTCCTTTTGTAAAGAAGAAGATCTTAGTGTAATTATCTAATTCGAGAATAGTGGTATAGGTTACGAATTTGATATTATAAGTAGAATAATTTTTATTGTTCTATTTAAGAGCCAAAAGTTTATCTTCTGCTATTATTTTTGTATTCAGATCATCATAAGCTTTCTTTAAGGCATTGATGAATTCTTTATAGGAATCGAATACAATTGTTCTAAGTGCAGAGTCATAGTGCAGTTCAAACCAGTTAGTAGTAGATTTAGTTAAATATAAGGCTATATAAATAATTTTAGCCTTATAGGTAGTATAATAAATTAGGTTATAGCAGAAGACAAGAGAGAGTTTGGTTATGAATTTCTTGAACTTCGACCTAGTACCATCAAATTTCTGAGATTTATAGAGTTTTGGTATATGAGAGGGAGATTGTGTTGCTGTAGCTATCTGTAGAGTTAAGCTTATAGTAGTTATATTATATTTATATCTCTTATTATAGTAAGACCAATAATATTCCACTATTATGAATGTACTAGTAGAAGGTATATTAAAAGTGGATGGTATGCCTCGTCCTAAATATATACCAGCACTAAAAGCTATATAGATTGGGGTATAAAAGGCTATTAGAGTTTCTAGAGGAATAATTGGAAAGATGGAAGGTAGTGAGGGAGAAGTATTTCAAAGGATAGAGGCAAAGCTATACTATTAATCATCTTTAGAAGAAGTAACTAAGAATATATTATATAGTGAACACTTAAGGGATACAACAAAATATTATAAACTAGTCAAAGTATTACCTACATTATAGGTAATAATACTTAGATAGATGTACTCATATAAGTATTAGAGAAAGGTATTAGAGAATGAGTATAGAGTATAGAAAGAATACTAACATATATATAAGAAAGATTATATATATAATAGACAAGGCTATGAAACTAGAGAGCCCAAGAATAGAGTAAGGGAGAGAGTCTAAGCTATACTTAAGATATTTGTAGGTCTAGATATCAAAAAGTAAATAAGTTATTATATAAGGAAGAAAGATAATATAGAGAGCAAAACCTGACCTCTTTTATAGAGAATCTCAATCAATCCAGATCAAGTATAATAGAAAATGGAAGGCAAGTAATCAATAATAGAATTAAGAAAAATAAATACATATTAGGCTATCCAGCTCAAGCACAAAATCTTAGCACATAATTAACTAGACTAGTACATAACAGTAGAAAGAATACCCTTATTAGGATATATCATACAAGCACAAGTTGAATTGCTCTTTACCTAAGGTGTATTATTGTAATGAGAATTGGTTCAAGTTGTCATAGGAGATAAGGTTCAGAAATGCAAGGTTTAAGGGAGATAAGGTATTTCTAACTAGAATCTTCTAGTAGATTTCCTATCTTAAGTAAGTACCTAGTTGGAACTTCTAGAATACAATCAGTTGTTGTACTAAATAAGGCTAGAATTAAGGGTACATATATAAATAATAGTTTGCCAGTATAGTATTGTAGCTTATAGCTAATAGTTCAAGGTAAGGTTAAATATTACTTATAGAATATCTAGTAATATTTATATAAACTTGCATGTAGTTCATATTAGCTTAGTTCAACTCTTAGAAGTCATATACATACAGATTATCACCTATGATTGCAGCTGATATTACAACAATATCACTGACGATGTCTGTGATAATATCTATAACAATATCTATAATAGCATGAGATGATCTGTAATATGTACCTTGTATATCTAAGATCTTAGTTTCTCCTCCACACTTCTAAATACTATCTTCTAGAGTCTTCATACTTTAGCCATTAGGACTAGTAGCTGGGATTATGATATTGATTGGATTAATACTGACAATTTGGTTAGTCTCTGGTATATATAGTATTAAGATCCTCCAAATCTATAACTTTTTGAATACTAACAAGAGACTTAAGATATGTAATAGGTACTCAATTAAGGTTAGGGGTGCTTGATTAGCAGTTTCAGGGGATATTCAATTGGAGAGTTAGTATCTAAGAAATTGAGCTCAATATAAGCAATCTAAGAGGGTAAAGAAGGGCAATATACTTAATGAATTAAGATATTAGGAAAAATTTGGTTGAAGTGTTAAGGGTTAGAGAAAAGCTAATATAGTAGTAGTGGTCAATTCTTAAACTGAGTTTTGAAAACTCAGTTTATATGGTAACTGCACTAGTCCTAATATAGTACAAACCTAAGTTTATAATTGACCAACTCTACATGAAATTCTTAGTTACATATTCTTAGTCATGTTTATATTACAATATGCCTTGATTAACCCAACGATAAGTCTTATTAGAAGAACTTCACATAATAGCATAATAGCTCATCTATCTAATAATATATAATTCTAGTGAAGACCTAATAGACCTACTGAAGAAGCTATAGGAAGTCTATAAGATAATAGTAGGATATTACTATATAGTAGCTTAAAAAATTAGTGCTGGAAGATATTTGATTTTTCAAGAACCATTAGTTTTGGAAAATTTGATTAAGAATTATCTGGAATCAGCATTCTTAAATCTATTCTGAATGCAGTAAAGCTTCTTCTGAGCACTTGTCAATATTATAATACTAATATAACTAACAAATATGATAGACCAAAAAAAATCTTATCCTATCTATCAATAACTTCAATATAGCTTTATATATATTAGGAAGTATTGGAGGTGGAGGGTTAGAAAGATTAAGAATTGCTCTTAATATCTTAAAAGGAGCAATAGCAATATATATATAGTAATCTATTTGAATTCTCAGTAAAATTCTTTCTTCCTATATTAAATGGCCATTATTAGAAGCTTGTTCTAAAGCTGTAGAGAAGTAGAGTGGAGTTGAAAGTACTCAATAGGTTTTTTAAGACTGTATAGGCTTTCTTAATAGATTAATTATTGTTCTTCGAGATAAGCTTCAAGTGGATCCAGAAGCTTACTTTTCGAAAAAAAAAGAGTATGGAATTAATCTCCAAGTAATTTGTAATTGGAATCAATATTTTATTTATGTCAATATGGGTCATACTATAGCAACTTATGATTCAATAGCATTTAAGAATTCTAAACTTTATAAGAACTATAGCTCTTATTTTAAAAGTTATAAATATTTGCTAGTGAACAAAGCATATAGATTGGAAAAGCATATAATTGTCCTCTTTAAAGAACCTTATACTTGAGAACACCCTAAAGCAGCTTTCAATTATCAACTATAAATATCTCGAGTTAAGATCAAGTATACATTCAGAATACTTAAGGTAAGATTCCTATCACTTAGGAGCTTATCTATATAGATTGGTTTAGATCAAAAAGAAGGATATCAGTATATTATTATGTAGATCTCAGCTTATTTGGTACTTCATAATTAGCTAAATAGTATAGAAAATAAAAAGGAGTGGCTAGAGATGTTTTTGTCATCATCTATAGAAGAGATATATTAGACTAAGTCAAGAAATGAGCATACAGAAGAGACAACAAGACTAGAAGCAAGAGCAAGGAAAATCAGGCAAGATGAAATTTTGAATCGAGTTACTAAGATCATAAGTATTAAAGAGGAGGAATTTTAGGTAGTAGGATATTGAACTGGGTTTTAGCTAGTTGGATCTTAAGCTTGAGCTTTAGCTAGTATATTAGGGTAAGTCTTACCTGGTTGGATCTTAAGATAAGTTCTTACTAGCCATCATCTTTATAAATAACTCAAGCTATTTTGCTTGAACTTCTAGTTATATTTATACTATCCTTTGCTTAGCTTGCAACTGTTGTTCAAAATATTAGTTTTCTACTTTTAACTTTCTATTCTTTGCTGCCATTTGATCTCTATATATCTTAAGCTCTACCTTATTATACTTTTTCTCCTTATTTTGCTCAATTAATGCTCAATCCTCCATAATTTTACTTAATTCTCCACTTCTAATTCTATTATATTTTTTTGCTTTCTTAGAATTGGCTGCCACTACTATGATCTTCAGTGGTGGGGTTTTCTCCTAATCAAACTCTTTATCTGACTCATCCTTTTTTAACTCCAATATCAACTTTAATTGCATCTCGGAAGCTATGAGGTCTTGCATTAAATCTGCAATTATAATTGATATAATATTTGGACAACTTCCCTAGATATCATTCAACCTCCAAAATAGAGGGCATTTAGATTCTAGCAGGGCATTGAAACTGCTAACTTGATCTTTGGCATACATACCAGACCCTGATTGCTCTTATATTTTCCGTGCATCACTCTAAGTCTTTTTCATATTTTGTACCTTATCTTTAATTCTGTTTACCATGATCTCTAGACCTTAGTAAAAACCTACTTTTTGACATTCTTATACTATACTGCTTGTTTACTTCAAAGGTTTTTTTAGTATTCCTCTATCCAGCATATAAGCTACTCAATATCTTCCTTCAGCCAAGTATACTGGGAAGTAGATTTTTGGCTGTCAGATGGTATTGAATTAAATGGGTAATATAAGGTAATTGCTACTTCTTGTAAGGTATATTATAGTATTAGTGTATTGGAATATATCATCTTGTTAAGTTGCATTAGGCCTTATTGAGTTGAGTTATTTGCTATGTTGAAATTTTTTTGCTGCCATTAAAACTGTAGTTTGGCTTATTACCATACTCATTAGCAAAAGTTTTCTTGCATTGTAATATGCTACTAAACATTGCAAAGTTATTTTGTCTTATAGTCATTGCCTGTATTGCTAACTCTAAACTGCTTACATCTTTCTTTTGTATGTTAGCAACTTCCATGTATCCATTTTGTTCTTCTGCCATCCAATTTGCTTACCAACTACCTTATTGTTATTACTAATATGTACTACCATTTACTTACCTACTTTGTACCCCTAACATCATCCTTGAAATTTACCAAGTACTCTCATGCATCTGATTTAGCATATCCATTTTGTTCAATAGGCTAATGTAGTATATATAACTATTTATACTATCCATCATTCATCTTGTTCCATACATGGTAATCTACCCTATTATTTACTATCCACTTTTGCTCAAGCTCCACTGGTATTAAATATACAGCTCCTTCAATTGAATAAAGCTATACAATTGTCTGCCCTCCTCCACATTTAAATTCCTAGATGTATAACATCCCTTCTGGGCTATGTAGCATCGTATTCCCTATCTAGTCTAGTAATATAATATATGCCAATTTGTATAACTCATTGTTTGTTCCTCGTACTGTAAATAATACATTCAAAAACTCTACTACTTGACTATTGTAACTCTTTAAAGGATCTGTAATAGATATAGGCTGTAATCTTATGAACTCTATATATATCTAAACTATATCCTTCCTTGTCTTCTTTCCCTCAGGCTGCCAAATATTTCTACCAGTCATATATATATGCTACAGTTGATAACTATTTTTCTCATCAATATTCTGGTCTAGTACTAGAATTTCAACTGCATTGTATGCTTGTATCTTTGCATTCAATAAAATTCTCTCTGTATCCGATTCTGAGTAATATGACATTCTACAAACATTGTCCTCAAAAAACTAATATAAATGTTTCCTAATCTCAGGAACCAAAAACTCATCTGCAATACTTAATAGATTGTTTTTTATCTTTACCCAATGCTTGCCTTACAGTGTTATAAAAATCTTCGTTTATCCTTCTACAATCAACTCTATGCCTATTTCATTTGGGATACAGAACGTCTTTCAACCTCCCCTGAATTGCTAGATTCTTCTCTACTCATGCTACTATTTCTAATTCCCTTATAGCAAAATTATGTGATTGGCTATAACCCTTAATGACTTGTAGGATACTGTCAACATAATTACTTTGCCAGTATGTATCCTTCAATTATTTATATGAAGTCTCACAAACCTTCATTGAAAATTGAAATATGAATCCTCCACTAGAACCTAATTAACTAAGTATGCATGTTCTTCTCTATCTTCTGCTACATTATAAGCCTTTTGTGCTACTGTGTGTCCATTTGTATCTGCCTCAAGATTACGACTTCGATTCTATTCTATTAGCTCTTTGAATACCATATCCACTCTAGCTTTTACAGCTTTGCTAGCTCGATATTATAAAAAAACGTCCTTTGTAGTATAGAAGTATTGTAGATATTCCTACATATATCCTATAATACTATCTATATGACTTTGATATCTGGACAAGAGTGCAAAATTAGTCAAGTATTGCATACAAGTAATTACTTTCTTGAAATCTTGCTCTTAGACTCCTGTCAGATATAGTGTATTTGTTTTATAGTATAAAGTAGCTGTAAAAACCCCTAAAATAACTCTCAGAATTGATCATATTTCCTTGCCAGAGAGTTGGCTCAAAAGCGTATATGATTTATGTAGGACATGATTACTAAAGTAATGAGGCAATGAACTCTAGATATTATCAAATACAGGGAGTCTATTATAGCTCTTTAAAAATCCCTTAATCTATTCTATCAAATATTACAGATTCTCCAAGAGCATAGTTTGAAGGATATCTGATTGAATGAGTTCTTGTAGGGCTATACCTTTTATCGTCTATAGTGTATTTTTTACAAATTTCACTCTATTATCATAAAGACCTTTTGCATCTGATTTCCCAACTCATTCTCAATATTTTTTACTATTCCATATAGGATATTCCTGGAACCAGTCTAGTTGTTCCTAAGGATATTCCTATATTAGACACCTAGTAGCATAAATCCCATATATTGTGGCATTTTCCATATAGTCTGTAAGCCAACTAGCAACTCAAAAATAATATTTCCTAATTACCTCATCAGTATACTTTATCTTCTATCTATCCTGTGCAATATCCGATACTAATGGATATAAAATAAACTTAAGTAGATTATGCAAAACCTGAATTACCTTTTGCTCTTGTTTCTCCTTCAACTACGCAGGGATATTTTTGACTTACTTGGAACTATGAAGCAGTAGAGCAACTACTCCCCAGGTATGAGATATGAGTTTATTTCGAACTCTAGACTTGATATTGCTCATACTTATATATATAGACTATACTTTGCCATTACTGGAAAAATTTGTCAAGTGGGTAGTATTGGACGCAAAGAGTACAGGAACCAATGTAGCACCTACCAGGAGTGTTATCTATAATCTGAAGTCAATAACCAAATCACTACCAAATGTAGTACCTAGATATTACCAATGGGGCAATTACATACTTGTATATCCTACTACTATGATGTAGTATTCATCTTTGTATAAACCCTCTCCTGCTGTATGTCAAAGTATCTGACTAGAGTCTAGCTCATGTATGCTGCAAAGGATTTTCGATGTAGTAAGTACTTTAATGACCCCAAAATGTCCTAGTACTAGAACTCTGTATTTTTGGCCAGGTTGAAGTTTACGAACTCATTCTTCCAGGGTGGATTGGTAATTATTTGGTTAATCATATGATATAATGGAGAAGTAGATCAGAATTAAAACCTCAAAGTACTGTCTATCCTAGTCTTTTCTATATCCGTATTTTGCTCGAGGAAGCTATTCTTGAAAAATATATCAATCTGAGCCTTTAGCACATGAGTTTCATGTAGAAATCTTACAAGTTTAAAATCTAGGGCATTTTGGAAGAGTTGAAAGAAATTGTATATTAGTTGCCTTTATACAATTAAGAGATATACTGAAATAACTTTGTATACTTTACAGTCTACAAGAAAATACATAGCATCTGCTGTAGAATTGACTGTATTGATTTATTGATCCTCTATATCTAAATAATCAGTATGATTATAGGTAATTTCTTCTCGCTATTCTTCTAGTGACTTGGTTTGATTTTGGAGTATAAAGTCAGGAAGGTCCAAGAAGAGGCAGCTCAAGTTATCCTTAAAGTTGTTATTATTAGTTGATCATATTGCATCCATTGGTTGCTCTTCTGTATCCTATTATTTATTGCTTGTGCTAGTCTTCACTTATTTCTAGGAGTATAGGAGTTTAGGATGTTGTTTCTACAAATAATTCATGAGAGCATTAGCTAATTTGAAAGCCTAATTGCAAAAGAGGTATATACTACTATAAGGTTGTACTATATCCGTTGATGGCTATGTTACATCCAAATGACTATTATATGTATTTGTATTTGCTTATTTTCCTTAGAATAGTAGTGCATTAGAGTATTTTGTTTCCAAATGAATCGTGAGCCTACTAGCTATGATAAAAGGCTAGCTATAAAAAAGACATGCACCAATTGTTAGACATGGGCTAAAGGAATTCATATTACTAGAAATATAAAGAGTCTGTTTATTGGAAGTTTGGTTAGTCTAGTAAGAATACAATACAAGCATTTCCTATAAATGAAAGTGTAAGGAAGTGGATTAGTTAATTACCCTGAATAACCCTCTACCCTACAACCTATGTAATTTCTTATGTTAACCTCAACAAGCACGTAAAACATTGGGCTGTCTACCTTGTTGACTCATGTATTTCATATGACTTATATGTTGAGTCGTAATTGTTATTGATTTCAAATTATATATGAGTCAGAGACTGAGCACTGCCACTGCACTGCCTCAATTCTGACTCACCCCTCTATAGAGAATTAGTATAGATACTACTTCATTCCCCTAAGGAATGGAGGGGAAGACTCAAGCAAGTAGAAATAGATACAATCAATATAAGAGTTCTACTGGTTAATCTATTAGTGCCTTTGGCACTCCATAACTTCTATCTTATACTATATATTATGTATAGAATTATAACCTATATAATTGCCACTGTATTATATATAATTCTACCAGTAGTAATTACTGTTTGCTTTATAATCTTCTGTATTAATTAGAGATAACTGGATTAAGATCTTATCTTACCTAATCAGATCAGATCTTATCAGATTATCCTAATCCCCCTACAATATATTATATTTTTTTAACCTAAGAACTTAGATTCTTATCTAAGGAAGGCCTGATCAACCTTACCTAAATCAGCAAAGAGTTTATACCTACTACAGTATAAACTACCTACTAGTAAGTCTATAGTACAAGGGATACAGTAGCACAAAGCCTAACAGTCAGCAAATAAGCCTACCACAAGTAGCAAGTAAGCCTATTAATATAAGAAAGTTACATTTTATATACTTATATAAAATGTAGCTCCCATACAACTCCAATCTCAACTAGTGGAATCAACTATTTACCAGCGTGGTACTTATAACAAACACTATTGTTTAAGGCACACAACTAAATAGTATTGATATTAAACTTATGTAGTTCATTTATTAATGAACAGGAGTCATGTATAAGTTTCTATTATATTCTAGTATTGATTTCAAATCATGTATGAGTCAGAGATTGAGTACTACTACTGCACTGCCTCAATCCTGACTCACCCCTCTGTGGAGAAATAGAATAAATGCCAGATCATTCTCCTAAGGAATGAGAGGGACAGACTTAGTCAAGTAGAAGCTAGGGGAGCTAGATATCTACCTCAATAAATAAAGTATTGAACTGCTATATTCTAAGACCCTTCACAGGTCTACCTCTCTCTATATGTTAATACTAAGTTACAAGCCAGCTGGGCTTAACTTCTACAACTAGAGTGATATCAGAATATAAGCGGGCGACAAATACTTAAGGCAGAAACTATAGGTTCTCGTGCTTCTATAGTTTGCTGCAAGTAGAACTCCAAGTATTGCCGGAGGTAATAGGAACTAGTCAGAAAAGCACATCGACTTTCTTTACAATTAACAATAGCAACCAGGAAGTAAGTCTACCCATAAGTAGCAACATAAGTCTACAAGTCAAAAGTAGCAGCCAAGAGTAGGAAAGAACAGAAATTTTATTTCCACTAGTAGTCTATTACCTACAAAGGAAAGAAAGGAATAAAAAATCACCTGAACTCAAAAGTCTGGGACCTGTCAAAAGTCCTAGAAGAGTAAAAGTGATTTTTACCCAGCTCTAAGAAAGTAGGGAAAGCAAAAGTCAATAAAGAACTTTAAGTAAGAGAAAGAGATATCAGGAGTAGATATACCATTAGTATAAAAACACTCCCTCTCCATATCAAGACACCAAAGAGTTTCCCAACCCTAGTCAAATCCCAGCTTAAAGAAAAACCTGCTATTTTCATAACAGGAAAAACAAGGACATTGTCTGTATCTTTCTCTCCAGAAAGAGAAAAGGTACCTGGCAGACCAACCTCTGTCTGCCTACCTCACCTTCTTACCTTTATTTGTTGGAAGCCCAGCTTCCAACACAATCTCATCCATAAAAGTAACCCTCTTCCTCTTCAGACTCTTCCTAGGCATTCTATCAAACCTAGTATCTGAACAGGTAGAGGCAGAAGAAGAAGGAGTGTCATAGAATATAGATCCCTCTTCATTAGGATCTAGCCTAGAGGAGGAGAGGATTGTCTTGACTGAGTCAAGAGAATCAGTAGTATAGAACCTAACAGACATGTTTACTATACCAAGGAAGAGTGATACAGCTAGGTGGCAAAATGTTTCGTACCTCTTGCATATGAGGCTAATGCACATCTTTCATTGAGTGCACATAATCGAGACTTAGCTATGCACAGATATGCATTCAAAACTATATACAATATTATATTCCTAGTACTTTGTATACCAACCCTCTACCTTAATGACAGCCGCTACACGGCGAGGTATTGAGCTGTAGAGGCTCTCCAATAACGATTCTGGAATCTCCTTCCAAATCTCTAGTAGTGCATCTGCTAGTGCTTCCTTCACTACTGCTGGCCCCCCACGCATATTCATTAGATGAGGAAACCTTTTGTGAAGTTGGCGCTTCATATATACCCAAATATGTTCAATTGGATTCAAGTTAGGAGAGCAAGCAGGGTAGTCAGCAACTTCCCAGTCATTATCTTTGAACCATTGGCGAGCAAGCTTGGAGATATGAATCGACAAGTTGTCCTGCATGAAAATTGGATCTTCAATATCTAGAGTTTCACTCAACTCCAGATAGACATCAGAAAGGACATGTGTTAAGATCTCAACATATTTCAGAGCAGTATTTCGTCCTTCATCTAGAGTCCATAGATATCCTAATGTTGATCTATAGAAGCATCCCTATACCATGACAGATATATCATGGGATGTCCTATTATAATCTAGTTAGCAAGATACAATTTGAGCTAGTAATCTTGAATACAGACCTCGAGGAGTTGACTACCGCTGCTGTGAAAGGATCCTCCCCCTCCTTCCTCCATACCCACTTAGCACCCCCACTTTTACTCCACTCTACAAAGCACTCATCTGACCAAATGAATCTTTTCCATTGGTCTAGAGTTCAGTCCTTTCTTTCTAGTGCCCATGCTAATCTTCCACTAGCATGTCTTGATAGGAGCTTTGGACATTTTCTTGCTATTCACTTTCGAATTTGTAAAGAAAGTCGGCGTGCTTTTCTGACTAGTTCCTATTGCCTCCGGCAATACTTGGAGTTCCACTTGCAGCAAACTATAGGAGCACGGGAACCTATAGTTTCTGCATTAAGTATTTGTCGCCCACTCATATTCTGATGTCGCTCTAGTTGTAGAAGTTAAGCCCGGCTGGCTTGTAACTTATTATTAACACATAGAGAAAGGTAGACCCGTAAAGGGTCTTAGAATATAGCAGTTCAATACTTTATTTATTGAGGTAGATATCTAGCTCCCCTAGCTTCTGCTTCCCTAAGTCTGTCCCCCTCATTCTATATGGGAATGAACCTGTAGTTATGCTAATTCTCTTTTCTGACTAGTTCCTATTGCCTCCGGCAATACTTGGAGTTCCACTTGCAGCAAACTATAGGAGCACGGGAACCTATAGTTTCTGCATTAAGTATTTGTCGCCCGCTCATATTCTGATGTCGCTCTAGTTGTAGAAGTTAAGCCCGGCTGGCTTGTAACTTATTATTAACACATAGAGAAAGGTAGACCCGTAAAGGGTCTTAGAATATAGCAGTTCAATACTTTATTTATTGAGGTAGATATCTAGCTCCCCTAGCTTCTGCTTCCCTAAGTCTGTCCCCCTCATTCTATATGGGAATGAACCTGTAGTTATGCTAATTCTCCACAGAGGGGTGAGTCAGGATTGAGGCAGTGCAGTGGCAGTGCTCAGTCTCTGACTCATACATGATTTGAAATCAATAACAGAACCTAATAGAAACTTATACATGACTCACGTTCATTAACAAATGAACTACATGAGTTTAATACCAATACTATTTAGTTGCCGGTCTTAAACAATAGTGTTTGTTGTAAGTACCGCGCTGGTAAATAGTTAATTCCACTAGTTGAGATTGGAGTTGTACGGGAGCTACATTTTATATAAGTATATAAAATGTAACTTCCTTACAGAATTCCTTTCCTTCGAAGCATGCGATTAAGAGTTCGTGGATAAATATTATTTAATTCCGGAATTTATATGAGTGTCATCTTGGCTATAGAGCGATTACCTTCAATCAAATCAAGGATTACTTTTTCAGTATCCTCCGAAATCTTTTTTAGATGGCCTGGTGCCTTCCCATTCTCATAGGTCCCCTACTCAATATAGCACTTAACAAAGTACTGTACAGTAGATTTCGATCGACCAATATAGTCTACTATCCACTGATATCCCTAGCCTTGTTCATAGGCAAACATAATTTTTCCTTTCTCAAACTCAGACAGCTGCTTATGCTGGATTGTAGAGGTGGTATTAGAGGAGGCAGCATCAGGTAAGGCGGCATCAAGTGAGGCGGCATCAGGTGAGGTATCCGCTTAGACTATAGAGGTATCAGCTTGAGTCGATATGAGAGTAATAAGTAAACTATATATAGTCAGGGGATTTTTCCTCTTGTAATTATGGATATCGCGATATTATAATGTTGTAACCACGTAGTAAGATATGCATCAAACCTGTGATAAGTGCAATTTAATACATTAAATCTAAATCAAGCATGCTATATGCACAGGCCTTTTATATAGAGTATGAAACATTTTGCCACCTAGCTGTACTATACCTGGTAGGAGGAGGGGCAGGAGGAATGCAATAACTCCTAAGGAACTAGAGGAGTTGAAGAAGAAGTTAGTTAATACTCCAAAGAAGGTCCCTAAACCAGGAAAGGAAATTCCAGATGAGGAGAAAGCTCAAGTAGTAATTGAGTTAGGCCTATTAGGAAACCTCCCCAAGATGAAATTTATAACTCCACTAGCATCAAAAGAATATTGGAAAGAACACAAGAAAGATTGGAAAAGAAATCTGATGCAAGCATACATATATAACCAATTGCATTATTTTGGAATATCAGACCATAAAACAGGGATATTCTGGTATACAATATTCAAATATATAATATACTAGAATAGAGGGAAATTAGATAAAGATACACCTCTTGACCTGGAATTAAAGGATACAATAACAAAGAATTGGCCAGACCCAATGTATAACCCAGTGAAAGGAATACCTTGGATAGTCATATATTGGCCAGAAATAAAGCAGTATATAGCTCTAGGAAATCTGTATGAACTAGAGATACTAGAATTGATAGAACCAATAGTTCAGTTCCAAGCAATCCAGGAATCACCTACCAGGAAAGGTAAGGAAAAGGAAAAAGGACTAGAACCAGAACTAGAAACTGGGAAAGGAATAGAACAAGAAAGTGATTCAGAACTAGAAGAGCTAGGACCTAAACAAGTATCTGAGGAACCTCTCAGGGCAGTTGAAGCAATGAAACAACTAAAAGAGGAAAATAGGAACTTACAAGCTAGTCTTGATAAAGGCAAGAGAAAGAAGCCGTTATCCAAGGAAAGAGCTAAAAGAGTAGCAGCAGGAGGAGATGACCCTGGATCTGGATCTGATAGGGATAAGTCAGATTCAGATGATAGTGAGGATGAAAGGAGAAGGAAGATAAAAGAGTCTAGTCCTTACTAGATAGAATGGTCTAAGAAATCTGGACAACTAGTAAGTACTGGGAAGCTTAGTAACAAGACTATCAAAAGAGCCAATAAGTTAGCTAAGATTCCAAACTCTGAAATCCTTGATGGGCAAAATGAGAAAAGGAAGAATCAAGCTACCTTTGATAATTGGATAAGATAAACAGCAAAGTAGCTCAGGTATCAAGGGTTTGATATGGATAATTGGGAAGCAGTAAATAGGGCAAGCTTTCTATTCATTGATAGTACTAGTATCTAGTATAACTAATACTGTACTGAAAAACTAGTTGAGAAGGAGAGGAATTACTATGAATTTATGTTGAAACTTAGGGAAAAGTTAATTCCTATTATAGCACCAGAAATCCAATGGAAAAAATACCTGGGACACTACCAAGGTCATAATAAGACTGCAATGGAATATACACAAAATCTACAAGAGTATAAGATTAAGTGCAGGGATCTAGAAGGTAAGGACATGATAAGTGATTATACACTCAAGATGAAATTAGTTAAGGGACTTTTACCAGCACTTAAGGCAAGGGTAAAACCTTTGATCACTTATGACCTCACCTTCTAGGAGATTCTAAAGAAGATACAGATATAGGAAGATATTCTCAAGGCAGAAACAAGATTCCAGCACATTGTGAAAAAGCCTAACAAGGATAAGTAGTGGAGCCTTGGGAAGCCTATGGAATTTGTAAAATCAGATTACAAAATACCTGAGAAAATGAAAAGATCTGCAGCTAAAGTAGTAGGAAAGAAAGGTAGACCAGGGGGTACCTTTGGTCACTTTCCAAATGCAAAGCCAGATAAGACAAAGTACAAATCAGGAGAACAATTACTCAAAGAACATGCAACTAAAATAGGAGCCTACTTTTTATGTAATAAGTAAGGGTATTTAGCCAAAGATTACCCAACTAGGAAACTATCTTCAGCATTTCAGAATATTAAACCTAAGTCACCCAATAAGATTAAAACAGCTTATCAGGAGAAAGAAGGTCAAAGAAACTCAGCAGGATTACGAATTATGAGAAATCCAAATAACTCAAGAAAGTTCTTAGTGCCAGAAAGTTATAGAACTTCTAATGTAGCAGAGATTAAAATAAATGGAAATAGTGCTTATGTACTATTTGATCCATGTACATCAGGTGAAGACCTAATATCTGCCAATTACTATCAGCTGTATAATATACTCCTAAAAGAGATTAGTAAGAAACCTCTGGAAACTGCAATCAAGGGAAGTAAGTCATAGATGACAAATACAGCTACAGTAATGATAGATCTGCAGGGATTATATCAGGGACCTAAAACTTTCTATGTGGCAAACTTGAAAGACTGGGATGTAATCTTTGGTGAGCCTGCTTTGAGGGATTATAAAGCAATTATTAATGTCAGGGATAATGCTATTAGCATACAACCTAACAAGGCAGTTATACAATTAAAAATGCTCAGACAAAGGGATACCTTGAAACAGGTCACACCTGCAGCACTTAATATAGGGCATGAGGACTACAGACCTATAGTTGGTAAGACAAGAGATAACTAGGTCAAAGTAAATGATCCACAGGTAATAGTAATAGAAGTAGAAGGCAGGGATGCAAAAATAGCTCTATTACACCACCCTAAACCAAAACCAGTAGTAATATTCCTAGGAATACCACTAATAGATGAATCATTAGAAGATAACTCATGGATTGGAAACTGGTCTGACTGGACAGATGATTGAAAATTGGAAGATGATGCAATAGAACTAGTTACCTGCAATACAGCTAATTTGGAAGATAAGGAATTTAATCTATTTGAAGAATTCTCTAATGTATTCTCAGATGAGAAGCCAACTAAGTTACTATCCTATAGGGAGCCAGCATATATTATGCAACATAAGATAGTGGTTCCTAAAGAAGTAACTTGGAAACCTGCATACTACTACAATAACTATGATAGGTTCATAGAACAAACAACTCAGAAAATGATTATAGAGTTAGAGTTTGGAAGAATAGTACCATCAAATTCCCTCAATACTATTCTAATATTTACTCAACCAAAAAAGGATTTGGATAAGAATGGTAAACTACAGGCAAGGTTCTTACTATACTATGTATCAAGAAACATGGTGGTAGAAAAGGATAAAATACCAATGCTAAGTGTCAAAAGAATGCTAGCATGGTTTGCTAGTAAAGAATGTAAGTTAATATGTGATATCCTAGATGGATACCACAACATAAGGCACCATGAAGATTCAGTAAAGCACAGTACATTTACAAACCATCTAGGGAAATTTGACTCACTTGTAATACAACAAGGAGACTGTAATGTACCTGCAACAATAATGAGAGTCATAAATTAGCTATTCAGAGACTACATTGGTAAAATAGTTATGGTATATCTGAATGATATATTAATTGGCACAGATATTATTGAGGAGTATAAACAAGTATTAAGAGAGCTCTGCACTATCCTAGAAAAGGAAGAATTTTACCTCAACAAAAGGAAGTGTCAGATTTTAGCTCCAAGAATAAATGTACTAGGATTTGTTATCTCAGATCAAGGATTGGAAATGGATCCCAACAAAATTAACTCAATAGAAAATTATCCTATTCCTGACTCAAAGAAGAAACTTCAAAAGTTCATGGGTATAGTAAATTATCTAAGGAGATTTTGTCCTGATCTAGGAGCAATATCTGAGCCCTTATCAGAACTACAAGGATTAACAAAGAAGCACATGTGGACACCCTTGCATAATGAGTCATTTAATAAGATAAAGAAATTAATTATGAGTAACAAAGTGCTTAAACCAATTAATCATAACTCAATGGAACCAATCTATTTAGTTACAGATGCCAGTAATACAGGGATTTCTAGATGGATTGGCCAAAAAGAGAATGGTGTTATCAGGCTAGCAGTATTTCATTTAAGGAAATTAAATGATGGCCAAATGAATTATACAACAACTGATAAGGAATTATTAGTATAATGAATGATACTAGACAGTAGTCATTTGGTACCGTTTATACAATCTATATCCACTTGGGGACGGATGTTTGTGTATGCTGGTTCTGCTGAGGGATTGCCTCAGAAGGGTAGGTTAATTACTAAGAGAGGTGTTCTATGAGGAACAATAATATAACAGGTGTAATCTTCGTTTGTAATTATGCTATCTATCTGATCGCTGCTGTTCGGGTTGTCTGAAGACTGATGGATTTTAGAGGGGATCCAGCGGCCTTTATATAGCTGTTCAGAGACCCTACTGACTAAGGAAATACATAATGATGGTTGGCACACCTTACGAGGAGGGTGTGCCATACAGGAGGGTGTGGAGACCAAGAGGGTGTCTACAAAACAGCAAGTTCCATGGAATTTACCGTGGCAAATTCCATGGCAATTGAACTACCGAATCTGGCAGTTGCTGAGGGTAGACGAAGGCTAGCCCTTTAACCGTGAATGCTAGTTCCATAATAATATAATAAATATAGAAAATACAGGATATGAAATACAAGACAAATAAGCTTCCTTATTATACTTCCCCACTTAGAAGGATTTACTATATTTATAGTTTATGCTTCTGCCTTTCTCCCTTCCATTCCTCCCAGAATTTTATGCATTTTGAGTATGTTGGCATTGGTATGTATTTCGGTAGGGTTCATCTGATTTAGGACTCGATCTCGTTCTTGTTGTATGAGAGCTCGAGTTTCATCTCTAGTACGAGGTCCTTGTCTTCCTCTTGCTGTTCGACGTCTCTTGAATGTATTCTCTAAGCTTCCGGTTGTCCAAAAGTCTTAGAGAATCTCCTGAGTGATATCCTTGGCCCTAACCCAAGAATTATTCTTAGGAGAGTAGCCGAGCCATCTAACCTTATATTGACATTCACCAGTGCGTGGTGCCGTTCTGAATTCTAATACTTTCTCTATTTTATAACGATCATCTTTTACAGGTCCAGGTTCTCTGGATTGTCTGTTTGGAAATTTAGATGGATCATTGTTTCGATAAAGTTTCAGCTTGCTGATTTGGAAAGTATTATATATAAGGTTAAGGTTTGGTTGACTTGTTAAATCGAGGCTATAGTTGTTTCGTTTCCAATTAGTTGATATAATAGGAAAGGGACCTAGCCATCGTGGCTTGAGTTTGTTTGAGACATTCGATAGATTGATATTTTCTGAGGATAACATGACTTGTTGACCAATGTTAAATTTAGTCGTCATGGGTACTCGTTTATTGGCTTGAGATGCTTGAGTCTTCTTGGCGTCATAGAGATTTTGTAAGGTATTGCTATGACGTTCGGTTGCTGATTTATAGGCATTGATAGGATATGGTAATATCGATACTCCGTAGTATGTATTAAATCCTAATAATATAAGGAAAGGACTATTTTTCCTAGCGGCATTATACCTAGAGTTGAGTTTCAACTGTATCTCTGGTAATTTCTGTAGCCAGTCAAATCCTTCGATCTTGGATGCTCTTGCTACTTGCAAGATTTCGTTTGTTAACAGATTTCAGATTGTCCGTCTGCACGAGGGTGGTATGCAGTAGACGGTTCCAATTTGATTCCTTTATTCCTTGCCCAATCCTTAAAGTGAGTTGACATAAAAAGAGTGTCATGATCAAAAACAATACAAAAAGGATATCCCATAATCGGGACTACATGAGTCTCAAAGGTAGCAGTACATTGTTCTGCTGTGAAATTGTCTGGAATAGGAATAAGAAATTTGAATCCTGATTGTCTATTGACAATCGTCCAAAGTCGAGAAATACAAATAATATGCTCTTCTTCAACAGGAATATTCGGATACAGGATAGAATACTTGGTAAAAACAGGTGCTAACTTAAGAAAATCCATTGATATATTCGTCCATGGCCTCTCTGGTATATGTAAAGGCGTTACGTGCCCGAGAGGTGCTCTATTGGAATACTTTGTCCATTGACAAGTATCACAACTGCCGACATAGTCCTTAACCGCTTCTGCAAAGGACTGATATTGATATCGGTCAGTAAGGTATCTCATGGTTTTTTCGATTCCACCATGAGCTGTTGCTTCATATGCTTCATTGATCACTAGTTCGAAATAGTTCTTACCTTCAACATTGAAAGTACTAGATAAAACTAATCTCCATTGTCCCTGTATGTTCTTGACATACAAAAATCCGTCTCTTTTCCTATGATCCTTCCGCTGCACTGTTGAATCATAGTGTTCCTTCCAGATTGGATATACCTTCATACATGCTTGGTATGCTGCCTTCATTCCTTCTCCCTGGTCCAACTATTGAATGATATAGTAGTCCTTGTCGTCTTCCTATCCATCGCTGACGTGCTTGTCGTCAATGAGCTTGTTAAGAGTTGGCTCAATCCGATGGTTGAAATCATGGATAGTGGGCTTCTTCTTCTCCCAGGTAGCGGAGTTGTGTCCTGGGAGTTTGCAAAAGTCACAGCGCTGCCTGGGACCTTTGTATTTCGGCATAGGAATAAGAATTGGATATTCCTCGATTGCTACTCGCGTTTGGGAATGAGTGGTGACTGCTGCAGTTTTGATCTGAATTGCATTGCTACCGCTCGCTACTGGAAGTTGTGGAGGATTCCACGGTTGCTGAGGTGCAATTGGTGCATTTTTGAGAGCTTCCTCCAGTTGGCGGTAGGTCATTACCCCGTTGGAGGTCTGGAAAAGCTCTACTGGTGTAGGTTGAGGTTGAGGTGGAGGTGGTACGATGATAGCACCTTTGGACTCTAGTTTGTCACTTCGCTGCTTAACTATAGTCCTAAGGTGTTCCTTCCTCTTTATAAGAACTGTATCCAAGAAGATACAGGTCAAGCTACCATGTCCCTCTTCTCCGCGAATAGTACACTGGGTAATATCAAAATATCTATTGCATATTTGGTGTGAGCTTCCATATGCTGGACAATAGTATCACTAACTGCGTAACGATCGACAACTACGTGACGATCGGCATTGGTGTCCTCCCGCATGCATGAGATATCTCAATATATCCACCAACCTTTGCAGTATACCTGTTATGAGAGTATTGAATATAGCCTAAAAACACTCGAAAAATCCAAATTTCATATCTATAACCTACCCTGATCTACCTTGAAGCCTCTAGAGCCCTCACACCTTCACCGCCCCCTACAAAACCTCACCGTACTATAATCATCCCTCCTACGATAACTACCTACTACCATGACCAATACTAGTAGTTATAAGCTCCTCATGATTGTACTCTATAAGCCCAATTAGTATAGATTAGAGCCGCTCACTGTATGTAGAACTATATGCACCGTAGAATGCCAAAAAACAATATTGTAGTTTCTAGCCTGTGCAAATCAGGCACCGGCATTGAATTTCAAAGGTTGTGTCCGCTTCAATTGAGCTCTATTCACAGGATCACAAACTTAAAGTCTCAAGGTACCTACCTATGTAGTCTTTGTGCGTCAAGATGCTGCTTTACTTATTTGGCCTTCAGTTCTTTAGCTAACTTGTAAGTCTCTCGGCTTCCAGGCTTTTCGGCTTCAGGGACCTCAGCACATGTGATATAAACTATTGTATGCTCAATATAGACTCTTTTGAAGGTTTAAAGGCCCTTAATGTCCTTTTGTGATTGAGGCTTCACCTCTATGCCCATACTAAACACTTTGAGGGTCTAAAGGATTGGATGGATTTTGAAGAACTTATGCATAATTTTTCGGGTTTATAGAGGCATTCTTAGTTCTCTTCAGCAAAGTTGAGTATGAAGAGTCTACTAATTGCAGACATCAGTATGCCAGTAGCTGTACCAACACGTACCGGCACCAGTAGTAATAACACCAGTAGTAACAGCACCAGTACTGCACCTGCCGAACACCAGTACTTGTAGTAGTATCAGCAATAGTCAAACTATATGCACCTTTGAAGGCCTTGAATTCATGCTTGGATAGGGCTTAAATACAGCTCTTAAATTAGTCAAAATTCAATGCTAGAGGTAGTAAATCCAATTAACCCCTTGAACCTTCAAAGTGTTTACCAATAGTATAGAGGTAAAGCCTCAATCACAAAAGGACATTAAGGGCCTTTAAACCTTCAAATGAGTCTATATTGAGCATACAATAGTTTATATCATATGTGCTGAGGTCCCTGAAGCCGAAAAGCCTGGAAGCCGAGAGACTTACAAGTTAGCTAAAGAACTGAAGGCCAAATAAGTAAAGCAGCATCTTGACGCACAAAGACTACATAGGTAGGTACCTTGAGACTTTAAGTTTGCGATCCTGTGAATAGAGCTCAATTGAAGCGGACACAACCTTTGAAATTCAATGCCGGTGCCTGATTTGCGCAGGCTAGAAACTACAATATTGTTTTTTGGCATTCTACGGTGCATATAGTTCTACATACAGTGAGCGGCTCTAATCTATACTAATTGGGCTTATAGAGTACAATCATGAGGAGCTTATAACTACTAGTATTGGTCATGGTAGTGGGTAGTTATCGTAGGAGGGATGATTATAGTACGGTGAGGTTTTGTAGGGGGCGGTGAAGGTGTGAGGGCTCTAGAGGCTTCAAGGTAGATCAGGGTAGGTTATAGATATGAAATTTGGATTTTTCGAGTGTTTTTAGGCTATATTCAATACTCTCATAACAGGCATACTGCAAAGGTTGGTGGATATATTGAGATATCTTATGCATGCGGGAGGACACCAATGCCGATCGTCACGTGGTTGTCGATCATTACGCAGTTAGTGATACTAGTAGTCCTTGCAGTAAGACCAGTATTCCTTGCAATGTTGTAGATAGTGAGCGAGAGCAGCATCCAATCTGAATGCTGTTTCGATTTCGATTTTGGGGGTAGAGATATCTGGTGCCATTGCCTCCTCTTTTGCTTTCCCCTTGGATATTTCTTCAAGTTGTTCCTTGGTAAGAGGAACAAATCTAAGTCCAAGAACTGTTAGAGGTTTGCATTCTGATTTGGGTACTCGATCATACCCTTCAAATATTTCTTCTAGAATTTCCGTGAGGGCCTCTTCTTCCGAAGAAGAGTCCTCCTCCTTCACGATGTCATACTCGGTGTCCTCGGTTTCTGTCTGGTTCTCATCATTGAGATAGGGGCAAGAGTAATGGTGTCCTGCCGCTTCTGCTCTTCCACGACACTTATTGTAGTCACAGTCGACATGCTTAAAATTGATAGCTCCGCAAGATACTATTTTGTCTGGAATACTGATTTTCTCTTGTGAAGTAACCTTCCGAGATGTAGTTATAGCGTTGGTATAAATATGAGGAGGATAGGTAATGTTAGGAGGATCGATGTTGGTAGAGATATAATCGTCCTCTGTAGTGGGAATATCCTGATATTCATACTTTCTGGATAGAGCGTCTGCTATCAAATTTTCCTTTCCTGCAGTATGCTGGATAGTACAGTCAAATTTCATTAGATAATCTTGCCATTGTCTGAGCTTTTGGCTGGATGGTGCTTGAGTGTGGAATGTAACCAATGGTTTGTGATCAGTAAGGATTGTAAATTTGTGACCTCTCAGCTGAGCCTTGAAAGATTTTAATGAGTCAATAATTGCCAACAATTCCTTTTGGAAGGTGGGATAATTTAATTGAGCTGGATTAAATTTTCGAGAGTGAAAACAAGATGGTCTGATTTGATTTAATGGTCCTTGGCTGATCCAAGATCCCAATCCTACATCACTTGCATCACATGCTAAATATTTTGGATCAGTAGACTCATTGTTCCAGGGTTTTAAAACATGTGGGGAATTCACGAGTTCCTTTAGTTTTTCAAACACTGTATTATAAGTATCTGTCCATTTCCATTTCCTCATTTCTCCCTGTAGTTCTGACAACATACTTGCGTACGAAGCTAGATCTGGAATAAAACGACTTAGATAATTGATGATTCCGAGAAAACCTCTGAAATCCTGTTTTCTCTTTAGAGTTGGAAATGTCAATATGGTGGTTCTTTTCTTTGGATCGGCATGAAGTCCCTCTGCGGTCAGTACATGACCTAGAATCTCCAATTTAGGTGTGACAAATTAGCACTTAGTTTCTTTGAGATAGAACCTCTCATCCTGTAAGCGTTGTAGAACCTTCTTGAGAACTTCTACATGTTCCTCATACGTCTTAGTGAAGATGATGATATCATCAATATAAATTATTATATCCTTATATATCATATCTTTGAATATTTCATTCATAACTCTGACTATAGTAGCTGGTGCATTCCGGTCTCCTTATTGCATAACTCTACTTCTGTAGTACCCTCGGTGGGTTAGGAAGGTGGAATGCTTCTCTGATTCCTCATCGTTTCTGACGTTAAAAAATCTATCTGCTAAATCTATTTTTGACCAAAAGGATTTTCCCGCTACTAATTCAATAAATTCATTTATATCTGGTAGGGGGGTATGGTCAGGTTCCACTGCTAGATTCCGGTCTCGATAGTTATTGACAAATCTGGCTTCTTCCAGTTTATCTCTTTTAGGTATAGTGAATATAACTACTGCGTTGGTGTCATTCTCGACTCGGTAGATTCGTCCTGTTTTCACTTCCTCAATGATTTTATTGTTGATTTGCTGTGTAAATCGATGGCCTGATGGTCACCATTTTGGTAACCATGTGGCTCCAGGTTTAGGTCTGATGGTGTGGTTGACTTTCCTTAAGGGCGGTAAATCCTGTGGTATTTCCTTGGGAAATAATTTGGGAAATTCCGTTACTGGATTAAATTGCTTCTCTATGGATGAAACGGCTGTTGAAAAGCCCTGTTCATTTTCGGTATCTTCTGCATCACTGATGTTCTCTCAATTCTCGGGTTCACTATAATCTGTAACTGATTCACATGATAGTTCTAGGTAGGCTGATCTTATACCATGTTACCTGGCACTGGATTTCTTCCATGTGCTCAATGCAAACCTAGGAATATCTTCCGGTTGGATAGTAACTGGTTCCTGGTGCACAGGAATAATGGCATGGACCTTGGAAAGAGCTGGCTCTCCCAATATCATGTCCCATTTTGATAAGTGCGTTACGTAGAAGGTACGTTCCTCTATATATCCTATCCAATCTAACGTTATTGTATACGATTTTTCAATGGTGGCTTTGGAGCCTTTCACTGCTGTACCCAAAGATACCTTCTCAATATTCTTAGTAGGAATATTATACAAGTGTACAAACTGAGAATTAATTAGGTCTCCTCCCTTCGTTTGGAGGTCTACCAGTGCTAGAGGGGAGTGTCCATTTGCTCTAACAAAAACTTTATTGTAGTCCAGGGTCTGGGCTAACAAGGGTCGTTCCTTAATTTTATTCTTGTTGCTTTTCGATGCAGGTAGGCTTAAATCCTGTGCTGCAGTACACATGGGTACTTTATTTTGACACTTCCTGCAATTCTTATAGGAATGACCAGGGTTCCAACACTATAAACATTTTTTATCCCTAATTAGTTGCATTTTTATTTTCTGATCCAATTTCTTGGTGATGGTGTCCCAATCTGAATCCTTACACTTTTCGTTGTTGCTTTTGTTGACAGGCTTGTTGCTGGGATTAAAACCTGATTTTTGTCGATTATAATCCTGGCGAGGATTTCGATCCTTGTTGAATGATTTTTGACATTGCTTTTGTTGTCCACTTGGTGTGTGTGGTGGGGCAATATCTTTCTTTGACACTTCATATGACTCTGCCTGATGTACCAGCTGATCACATATCCAATCCTCTTTAATTAGAGGAATTAGAGTGGCCGATATATATGCAAGTAAATGATTTAGAAACTTCCT